>BOPN01006077.1:57343-59843 GCA_017312705.2 Penaeus japonicus
GACTCCCTCGGGACCTTGTCAACAAGCTGCGATCTTCCCCTTCCTCTTCGAAAGCCCCTGGCAGCGACAAGGAACTTCTGAACACGTTTTGTAAACTTTGTATTGGATTCCCTGAGCCCAGGGAGCCTCTGCAGTCTCTCTCCAGCGCCGTCCTCCCTGTTAGTCCACACACCTCCAGAATGTGTTCCTTTGCGATTTTTTCTGATATTCCTGTAGGAGCGAGAGCGCACTGCCTCGAGCGGGCGCGAGGGCGCCGTCCTCAGCAAACGGCTCTCTCGGGACGCTCGGTTTTGCCGTCCTACACAGCTTTCATCAGTTGTGTGTATTTGCCATCCCTCCCGGCTCGGGCCGCGCCAGCCTCTCCTCGGGTGAAAGAGTTATGCTTTTTTGCATGAATAACTTTATGTGTATGTATTCATACACGCACACATATGAATACATGTCTGTAACATGCTTTGTGAGCGTCGTTATATATTTCTTTACACACACATACAAATACGTGCGCGCAAGAATATATATATATATATATATATATATATATATATACATATACATATATATATACATACACACATCACACACACACACACACACGAACACATCACACACACACACACACACGAACACATCACACACACACACACGAACACATCATACACACACACACGAACACATCATACACACACACACACACGAACACATCACACACACACACGAACACATCACACACACACACACACACGAACACATCATACACACACACACGCTGACACGAAACCTTGCACACGCGGCGCTTTGGCTCCCTTGCCCGTGAACGGATTCAACATCTTTACCGAAATCAACGGAACAAGTTGCAGAAGCATCACAGGCAATTTCCTGACTGCAATGACAACCAAGACGACAAGACTTTTCCAAGACCTTCGTCTTCAGAAGCGCCTGGAAGCGGAAGTTCTCCTTTGGCGAGACTTACGGTTTTCCAAACCCTTTCGGAGTCAAAAGCTTCGTCTTCAAAGGCGTCTGGAAGCGGGAGTTCTCCTTAGGCGAGACTCAAGAGACGGTTTTTCCCAAACGTGCTAATGGCGGCAAACCGGACATCTCCTCAGCAAGTCAAAATGGCGGACGCGGAGATTCAGCAGAGCGAGCTGGACATGCGCAAGGCGTTCCTGCAGTTGGGCAAATCCATGCGTGAGGCGCTCGAGCAAGAGGACGTGCAATTGATCGGCCAGGTGTGCCTCACCTAGGCCTGCCCGTCTTGACCCCGCAGCAATGCGCTCGCGGTTGCAAGCCCAAGGAGCTCGGGGAGGGCATCGCCGGCCGCGCATACCTCAATCAGGAGGAAGGCTACGTTGTCAAGGTGACGCACGATGTCATGCTCATGCCTGGCATCCTCACCGAAGCCAAAGCGATGCTGCTGCTCGCGGGAGTTCCGGGCGTGCAGCGACTCGTGGGCGTGTGTCCCGAGGAACTGGCACTGGTCACCCGCTATGGCGGACCGACCCTGGACGGCCAGATGGACTCGCTCTCCTTGAGGCAGAAGATCGACATTGCAATGCAACTGGTCGACACCATCTAGAACATGCACGCCGAGGGCTTCACGCACGGCGACCTCAAGTGCGACAACATTTGCGTCGCCATGAGGCACGGGGACCCCGAGGTCACCATCATCGACTTCGGCTTCTGCTCGCGCGCAGGAGTGGCCGACGACGAGTACAACGACGTGGGACTGTTCGCGGACCTCCTGGACAGGTTCTTTTCCTCGAGGGCGGATGACCGTGCTTGGAGGACTGGTTCGCCCAGTTCGAGGACGACGAAGAGCAGACGATGCTCGGGCTCATGGAGGCCTTCCAGGAGCAGCTGGACATGTTGCAGGGTCAAGGCAGGCCGCTCGGCCTTCACCAGTGAACAAACTGATGGGAACAGCCTTTAGAGTTAAGGGCATTAAAAAAAAAAAAAAAAAAAAAAAAAAAAAAAAAAAAAAAAACTATGTATACATATTAGTCCTTTGTGTAGATGTGTGTGTGTGTAAGTGTGTGCATGTGTGCGTTTGGCCGTGCGTGTGTATGTGTCTGTAATGCCTTTACTTACTACTCTCATTATAACTACTATAATCATTACTGCTATTGCTACTATTATTATTACTGCTACTGCTAATGATAAAGTTATGTAAAAAATAACATCAAGTATAACATTCATAAGTGTAATGACAATAATAACGATAATAAAAATAATGATTGAGATAATTTTTTTGCTACCCATTTTACTACGAATATAATACGTTACGCTTCACACAATGGCGCATTCTCCTACCGCTCTGAAATCCTTATATACTTCTTCCTTCCGCAAGTGATAACAAGTATAAAAATACATCATTTTAGATCATAGTAAAAAAAGAAAAAAAAAAAATCCTAATCAAACTACTCATAATATTCTCATATTTTCCTGAATTCCCGCTGTCAGTTCAGCAAGATTACAGCGCTGTTCCCGTCCCCTTCGAGAGAGA
>BOPN01006077.1:62343-83423 GCA_017312705.2 Penaeus japonicus
AGCGCCCACGATCACAGTCCGGCGAAGGAGACGAGGACGCTCCTCCTCAAGCCAAGACGCCCAGAGTGATGTACATAACCGTGCCCGTCGTCGCCACCGCAGGAGCCGCCGTTCCGGTGACACACACGAACACATCACTCACACACACTCACGCACGCACGCACGCATACACGCACATCCACACACACACACGCTGACACGAAACCTCGCACACGCGGCGCTTTGGCTCCCTTGCCCGTGAACGGATTCAACATCTTTACCGAAATCAACGAATCACGTTGCAGAAGCATCACAGGCAATTTTGATTGCAACATTAAACTAAGACGACAAGACTTTCCCAAGACCTTCGTCTTCAGAAGCTACTGGAAGCGGAAGTTCTCCTTTGGCGAGACTTAAAAGCGGCTTTTCCAAAACCTTTCGGAGTCAAAAGCTTCGTCTTCAAAGGCGTCTGGAAGCGGGAGTTCTCCTTAGGCGAGACTCAAGAGACGGTTTTTCCCAAACGTGCTAATGGCGGCAAACCGGACATCTCCTCAGCAAGTGAACATGGCGAACGCGGAGATTGAGCAGAGCGACCTGGACATGCGCAAGGCGTTCCTGCAGTTGGGCAAATCCATGCGTGAGGTGCTCGAGCAAGAGGACGTGCAATTGATCGGCCAGGTGTGCCTCGCTCAGGGCCTGCCCGTCTTGACCCCGCAGCAATGCGCCTTCGCCCGCGGTTGTGCTCAAGGAGCTCGGGGAGGGCATCGCCGGCCGCGCATACCTCAATCAGGAGGAAGGCTACGTTGTCAAGGTGACGCACGATGTCATGCTCATGCCTGGCATCCTCACCGAAGCCAAAGCGATGATGCTGCTCGCGGGAGTTCCGGGCGTGCAGCGACTCGTGGGCGTGTGTCCCGAGGAACTGGCGCTGGTCACCCGCTATGGCGGACCGACCCTGGACGGCCAGATGGACTCGCTCTCCTTGAGGCAGAAGATCGACATTGCAATGCAACTGGTCGACACCATCTAGAACATGCACGCCGAGGGCTTCACGCACGGCGACCTCAAGTGCGACAACATTTGCGTCGCCATGAGGCACGGGGACCCCGAGGTCACCATCATCGACTTCGGCTTCTGCTCGCGCGCAGGAGTGGCCGACGACGAGTACAACGACGTGGGACTGTTCGCGGACCTCCTGGACAGGTTCTTCCCCGAGGGCGGGATGACCCCGTGCTTGGAGGACTGGTTCGCCCAGTTCGAGGACGACGAAGAGCAGACGATGCTCGGGCTCATGGAGGCCTTCCAGGAGCAGCTGGACATGTTGCAGGCTCAAGGCAGGCCGCTCGGCCTTCACCACTGAACAAACTGATGGAAACAGCCTTTAGAGTTAAGGAAAAAAAAAAAAAAAAAAAAAAAAAAAATGTATATATAAATATTTGTCCTTTGTGTGTGTGTTTGCGTGTGTGTGTGTGCGTGCGTGTGTTCATTTAAGTGTATGCGTGTGGCCGTGAGTGTATATGTGTCTGTAATGCCTTTAATTACTACTATCACTATAACTAATATTAATATTACTACTACTGCTAATGATAAAATGATATAAAAAATAACATCAAGTATAACATTCATAAGTGTAATGACAATAATACCGATAATAAAAAAACAATGATTGAGGTAATTTTTTTGCTACCCATTTTACTACGAATATAATACGTTACGCTTCACATAATGGCGCATTCTCCTACCGCTCTGAAATCCTTATATACTTCTTCCTTCCGCAAGTGATAACAAATATAAAAAAACATTATTTTAGATCATAGTAAAAAAAAAAAAATCCTAATCAAATTTCTCAAATTTTCCTGAATTCCCGCCGTCAGTTCGGAAGGTTTCAGCGCTGTTCCCGTCCCCTTCGAGAGAGAAAGAGAGAGAGAGAGAGGGGGAGAGGGGGGGAGGGAGAGTGAGAGAAAGAGAGAGTGAGAGAGAGAGAGAGAGAGAGAGAGAGAGAGAGAGAGAGAGAGATAGAGAGAGAGAAAGAACGAAAAACACATTTTTGATCATTATTATTATTGCCTCTCTGGTTGGCTGTCAATGAAAGACGATCTAGATATTAAAAAAAGTAGAAAAGAAAAAGAAAGGAAAAAAAGAAAGAAACAAAATGCTTAATCGACTGGTTTATAAAACAGAAAACATTGTCCTTTGAAGCAGGAGATTGCCGAAAGGAAGGAGGGAAAAAAACATTGTTTACGAACCTTGCAAAGCATAATGGGGGAAAATCGTCATAAACAATAGGCTATTGATTTAACATTTGTAAAATAAAACGCTAGAATATTTATTTTTTTTGCTCATTCAATTATTCACCTGATATTAGGTCTCTTGTTACGTTATAAAGCTAGTGATTTCGAATTTTTAAAAATCATATATGGAGTAAAAAAAAAGACATTTACGGGTTCATTTACAAGCAAAACCACGACAAAAACATGGAAAACAGTGTAACTCATTGCAATTGCAGCTGCCAACATTGTTTTATGATACATACGTGCATAAACGTGTGTGTGTGTGTGTAGATAGATAAATAAATAGATAGACAGGTAGATAGATAGATATAGATTGATAAATATACATAGACAAATATATATCCATATATAAGAAGAGTAAAACAGGATCTCTCCTCCGGCCTGTCCCTATTAAAAAATGGCGCCAATCGCCATCACGCTTGGCACTCCCCTCGCTGACTCTGGTGCCCTAGCTCGACGGCCTGAGGCGCTGCCTCTGGTGCCCTAGCCTCGGACGGGGTCTGAGGCGCTGACCAGCAAAATGACAACAACAAAAACATGGAACACAGTAAACTTATTGCAATTGCAGCTGTCAACATTGCTTTATCAATTTGCAGATGTATTCTGTATGAACAAGAATTGTTTTCATGTTTCAAAGTCAGTTACAGGTATGAAATGTGGCGTAAATATTTTAGGGGAGTTTTTATCATTCATCCTTATATATCATTATTATCATTATCAAAATATTCTTATATATATATATATATATATATATATATATATATATATATATATATATATATATATATATATATATATATATATATATATATATATATACATATACATGTGTGTGTGTATGTGTGTGTATGTCTACACATACACACATACACAGAAACACACACAAACACACACATGCACACGCATGCAACACACACACAGACAGACACAGACACACACACGCACACACACACGAATGCACACACACACACACACACATACACACACACACGCACGCACAGACATACACAAACACACGTACACACTCGCACGAACACACACACGAACACAGACAAACATATCACACACACACACACACACGCGCGCGAACACACATACACACAGGCACGCACGCACGTACGCATGCATGTACGCATATCACACACACACACGCATGTACGCACGCGCACATACACACACATACATACGAACATATTACACACACACATACACACGAACATATCACACACACACACACACACGCACACACACACAAACACACACACACACACGCACGCACGCGCACGCACACATACACACAAACATATCACACACACACACACACACACGCACACACACAAGCACACAAAAACACACACACACGAACATTTCACACACACACACACACGAACACATCACAAACACACACACGAACACATCACACACACACACGAACACTTTACACACACACGAACACATCACACACACACACGAACACATCACACACACGAACACATTACACACACGCGAACACATCACACACTCACGCGAACACTGACGAACACATTCACACACACACACACACGAACATACAATAACACACACGAACATATCACACACACAGACACACACATTCGAACACATCATATACAAATACACACGTACGCAAAAAAAAAAAAAAAAAAAAAAAAAAAAAAAAAAAAAAAAACACGCGCACGTACATGCAGACTGACTCACACACACGCACACACGAACACATCATACACACACACGCACACGAACACATCACACACACACACACACGCACACGAACACATCACACACACACACACACGCACACGAACACATCACACACACACACACACACACACGAACACATTACACACACGCTGACACGAAACCTCGCACACGCGGCGCTTTGGCTCCCTTGCCCGTGAACGGATTCAACATCTTTACCGAAATCAGCGGAACAAGTTGCAGAAGCATCACAGGCAATTAGACTGCAACATTAAACTAAGACGACAAGACTTTTCCAAAACCTTCGTCTTCAGAAGCGCCTGGAAGCGGAAGTTCTCCTTTGGCGAGACCTAAAGCGGCTTTTCCAAAACCTTCGAGTCAAAAGCTTCGTCTTCAAAGGCGTCTGGAAGCGGGAGTTCTCCTTAGGCGAGACTCAAGAGACGGTTTTTCCCAAACGTGCTAATGGCGGCAAACCGACATCTCCTCAGCAAGTGAACATGGCGGACGCGGAGGTTGACCAGAGCGAGCTGGACATGGGCAAGGCGTTCCTGCAGTTGGGCAAATCCATGCGTGAGGTGCTCGAGCAAGAGGACGTGCAATTGATCGGCCAGGTGTGCCTCGCTCAGGGCCTGCCCGTCTTGACCCCGCAGCAATGCGCCTTCGCCCGCGGTTGCAAGCCCAAGGAGCTCGGGGAGGGCATCGCCGGCCGCGCATACCTCAATCAGGAGGAAGGCTACGTTGTCAAGGTGACGCACGATGTCATGCTCATGCCTGGCATCCTCACCGAAGCCAAAGCGATGATGCTGCTCGCGGGAGTTCCGGGCGTGCAGCGACTCGTGGGCGTGTGTCCCGAGGAACTGGCACTGGTCACCCGCTATGGCGGACCGACCCTGGACGGCCAGATGGACTCGCTCTCCTTGAGGCAGAAGATCGACATTGCAATGCAACTGGTCGACACCATCTAGAACATGCACGCCGAGGGCTTCACGCACGGCGACCTCAAGTGCGACAACATTTGCGTCGCCATGAGGCACGGGGACCCCGAGGTCACCATCATCGACTTCGGCTTCTGCTCGCGCGCAGGAGTGGCCGACGACGAGTACAACGACGTGGGACTGTTCGCGGACCTCCTGGACAGGTTCTTCCCCGAGGGCGGGATGACCCCGTGCTTGGAGGACTGGTTCGCCCAGTTCGAGGACGACGAAGAGCAGACGATGCTCGGGCTCATGGAGGCCTTCCAGGAGCAGCTGGACATGTTGCAGGCTCAAGGCAGGCCGCTCGGCCTTCACCACTGAACAAACTGATGGAAACAGGCTTTAGAGTTAAGAGCCATCCCAAAAAAATGTATATATAAATATTTGTCCTTTATAAAAAATAACATCAAGTATAACATTCATAAGTGTAATGACAATAATACCGATAATTAAAAAACAATGATTGAGGTAATTTTTTTACTACCCATTTTACTACGAATATAATACGTTACGCTTCACATAATGGCGCATTCTCCTACCGCTCTGAAATCCTTATATACTTCTTCCTTCCGCAAGTGATAACAAATATAAAAATACATTATTTTAGATCATAGTAAAAAAAAAAAAAAAAAAAAATCCTAATCAAATTTCTCAAATTTTCCTGAATTCCCGCCGTCAGTTCGGAAGGTTTCAGCGCTGTTCCCGTCCCCTTCGAGAGAGAAAGACGACAGAGAGAGGGAGAGGGGGGGGGGGAGAGGGGGGGAGGGAGAGTGAGAGAAAGAGAGAGGGAGGGAGAGAGAGAGAGAGAGAGAGAAGGAAAGAGAGAGAGAGAGATAGAGAGAGAGAAAGAACGAAAAACACATTTTTGATCATTATTATTATTGCCTCTCTGGTTGGCTGTCAATGAAAGACGATCTAGATATTAAAAAAAGTAGAAAAGAAAAAGAAAGGAAAAAAAGAAAGAAACAAAATGCTTAATCGACTGGTTTATAAAACAGAAAACATTGTCCTTTGAAGCAGGAGATTGCCGAAAGGAAGGAGGGAAAAAAACATTGTTTACGAACCTTGCAAGGCATAATGGGGGAAAATCTTCATAAACAATAGGCTATTGATTTAACATTTGTAAAATAAAACGCTAGAATATTTATTCATTTTGCTCATTCAATTATTCACCTGATATTAGGTCTCTTGTTCCGTTATAAAGCTAGTGATTTCGAATTTTTAAAAATCATATATGGAGTAAAAAAAAAAGACATTTACGGGTTCATTTACAAGCAAAACCACGACAAAAACATGGAAAACAGTGTAACTCATTGCAATTGCAGCTGCCAACATTGTTTTATGATACATACGTGCATAAACGTGTGTGTGTGTGTGTAGATAGATAAATAGATAGATAGACAGGTAGATAGATAGATATAGATTGATAAATATACATAGACAAATATATATCCATATATAAGAAGAGTAAAACAGGATCTCTCCTCCGGCCTGTCCCTATTGCAAAATGGCGCCAATCGCCATCACGCTTGGCACTCCCCTCGCTGACTCTGGTGCCCTAGCCTCGGACGGGGTCTGAGGCGCTGCCTCTGGTGCCCTAGCCTCGGACGGGGTCTGAGGCGCTGACCAGCAAAATGACAACAACAAAAACATGGAACACAGTAAACTTATTGCAATTGCAGCTGTCAACATTGCTTTATCAATTTGCAGATGTATTCTGTATGAACAAGAATTGTTTTCATGTTTCAAAGTCAGTTACAGGCATGAAATGTGGCGTAAATATTTTAGGGGAGTTTTTATCATTCATCCTTACATATCATTATTATCATTATCAAAATATTCTTATATATATATATATATATATATATATATATATATATATATATATATATATATATATACATGTGTGTGTGTATGTGTGTGTATGTCTACACATACACACATACACAGAAACACACACAAACACACACATGCACACGCATGCAACACACACACAGACAGACACAGACACACACACGCACACACACACGAATGCACACACACACACACACACATACACACACACACACGCACGCACAGACATACACAAACACACGCACACACTCGCACGAACACACACACGAACACAGACAAACATATCACACACACACACACTCACACACACACACACGCGCGAACACACATACACACAGGCACGCACGCACGTACGCATGCATGTACGCATATCACACACACACACGTATGTACGCACGCGCACATACACACACATACATACGAACATATTACACACACTCATACACACGAACATATCACACACACGCACACACACACAAACACATACACACACACGCACGCACACATACACACAAACATATCACACACACACACACACACGCACACACGCACACACACACACGAACATTTCACACACACACACACGAACACATCACACACACATACACGAACACATTACACACACGCGAACACATCACACGCACACGCGAACACATCACACACTCACGCGAACACTGACGAACACATTCACACACACACACACACGAACATACAATAACACACACGAACATATCACACACACATTCGAACACATCACAAATACAAAAAAAAAAAAAAAAAAAAAAAAAAAAAAGAAGAAGAAAAAACACGCGCACGTACACGCAGACTGACTCACACACACGCACACACGAACACATCATACATACACACGCACACACGAACACATCATACATACACACGCACACGAACACATCACACACACACACACACGCACACGAACACATCACACACACACACACACACACACGAACACATTACACACACGCTGACACGAAACTTCGCACACGCGGCGCTTTGGCTCCCTTGCCCATGAACGGATTCAACATCTTTACCGAAATCAACGGAACAAGTTGCAGAAGCATCACAGGCAATTTGACTGCAACATTAAACTAAGACGACAAGACTTTTCCAAAACCTTCGTCTTCAGAAGCGCCTGGAAGCGGAAGTTCTCCTTTGACGAGACTTAAAAGCGGATTTTCCAAAACCTTTCGGAGTCAAAAGCTTCGTCTTCAAAGGCGTCTGGAAGCGGGAGTTCTCCTTAGGCGAGACTCAAGAGACGGTTTTTCCCAAACGTGCTAATGGCGGCAAACCGGACATCTCCTCAGCAAGTGAACATGGCGAACGCGGAGATTGAGCAGAGCGACCTGGACATGCGCAAGGCGTTCCTGCAGTTGGGCAAATCCATGCGTGAGGTGCTCGAGCAAGAGGACCTGCAGTTGATCGGCCAGGTGTGCCTCGCTCAGGGCTTCTGCCCGTCTTGACCCCGCAGCAATGCGCCTTCGCCCGCGGTTGCAAGCCCAAGGAGCTCGGGGAGGGCATCGCCGGCCGCGCATACCTCAATCAGGAGGAAGGCTACGTTGTCAAGGTGACGCACGATGTCATGCTCATGCCTGGCATCCTCACCGAAGCCAAAGCGATGATGCTGCTCGCGGGAGTTCCGGGCGTGCAGCGACTCGTGGGCGTGTGTCCCGAGGAACTGGCGCTGGTCACCCGCTATGGCGGACCGACCCTGGACGGCCAGATGGACTCGCTCTCCTTGAGGCAGAAGATCGACATTGCAATGCAACTGGTCGACACCATCTAGAACATGCACGCCGAGGGCTTCACGCACGGCGACCTCAAGTGCGACAACATTTGCGTCGCCATGAGGCACGGGGACCCCGAGGTCACCATCATCGACTTCGGCTTCTGCTCGCGCGCAGGAGTGGCCGACGACGAGTACAACGACGTGGGACTGTTCGCGGACCTCCTGGACAGGTTCTTCCCCGAGGGCGGGATGACCCCGTGCTTGGAGGACTGGTTCGCCCAGTTCGAGGACGACGAAGAGCAGACGATGCTCGGGCTCATGGAGGCCTTCCAGGAGCAGCTGGACATGTTGCAGGCTCAAGGCAGGCCGCTCGGCCTTCACCACTGAACAAACTGATGGAAACAGGCTTTAGAGTTAAGGAAAAAAAAAAAAAAAAAAAAAAAAAAAAAAAAAAAAAAAATTATGTATACATATTAGTCCTTTGTGTAGATGTGTGTGTGTGTAAGTGTGTAAGTGTGTGCGTTTGGCCGTGCGTGTGTATGTGTCTGTAATGCCTTTACTTACTACTCTCATTATAACTACTATAATCATTACTGCTATTGCTACTATTATTATTACTGCTACTGCTAATGATAAAGTTATGTAAAAAATAACATCAAGTATAACATTCATAAGTGTAATGACAATAATAACGATAATAAAAATAATGATTGAGATAATTTGTTTGCTACCCATTTTACTACGAATATAATACGTTACGCTTCACACAATGACGCATTCTCCTACCGCTCTGAAATCCTTATATACTTCTTCCTTCCAGAACTGATAACAAATATAAAAATACATCATTTTAGATCATAGTAAAAAAAAAAAAAAAACCTAATCAAACTTCTCATCATATTCTCAAATTTTCCTGAATTCCCGCCGTCAGTTCGGAAGGTTTCAGCGCTGTTCCCGTCCCCTTCGAGAGAGAAAGACGACAGAGAGAGAGAGAGGGGGGGGGAGAGGGGGGGGGGGGAGAGAGAGAGAGAGAGAGAGAGAGAGAGAGAGAGAGAGAGAGAGAGAGAGAGAGAGAGAGAGAGAGAGAGAGGGAGAGAGAGAGAGAGAGAGAGAGAGATAGAGAGAGAGAGAGGGAGGGAGAGAGAAAGAGAGAGAGGGAGGGAGAGAGAGAGAGAGAGGGAGAGAGAGAGAGAGAGAGGGAGGGAGAGAGAGAGAGAGAGAGAGAGAGAGAGAGGGAGGGAGAGAGAGAGAGAGAGAGAGAGAGAGAGAGAGAGAGAGAGAGAGGGAGGGAGAGAGAGAGAGAGGGAGGGAGAGATAGAAAGAGAGAGAGGGAGGGAGGGAGAGAGAGAAAGACGACAGACAGAGAGAGAGGGGGATAGAGAGAGAGAGAGAAAGAGAGAGAGAAAGAAAAACACATTTTTGATCATTATTATTATTGCCTCTCTGACTGGCTGTCAATGAAAGACGACCCAGATGAAAAATACCAAAGAAAAAGAAAGGAAAAAAAAAAAAGCAAAAAGCAAAAGGCTTATTCGACAGGTTTATAGAATAAGAAACATTACTGAAGCAGGAGGTTGACGAAAGGAAGGAGAAAAAAAAAGAATTACGAACCTTGCAAGGCATATTGGGGAAAAATCTTCATAAACAATAGGCTATTGATTTAACATTTGTAAAATAAAGCGTTAGAATATTTATTCATTTTGCTCATTCACCCATTCACTTGATATTAGATCTCTTATTACGTTATAATGCTAATCATCTCGAATTAAAAAAAAATATATAGAGTAAAAAAGACATTTACGGGTTCATTTACGAGCAAAACAACGACAAAAAAACATGTAAAACAGCGTAATTTCTTGCAACTGCAGCTGCCAACATTGTTTTACCAAATATACGTGCATAAACGTGTGTGTGTGTGTATGTAGATAGATAAATAGATAGATAGACAGATATATAGATAGATATAGATAGATAAATATACATAGACAAATATATATCCATATATATGAAGAGTAAAACAGGATCTCTCCTCCGGCCTGTCCCTATTGCAAAATGGCGCCAATCGCCATCACGCTTGGCACTCCCCTCGCTGACTCTGGTGCCCTAGCCTCGAACGGGGTCTGAGTCGCTGCCTCTGGTGCCCTAGCCTCGGACAGGGTCTGAGTCGCTGACCTAGCCTCGAGACACGTCTTTCCCCCCGCTGGGGTCTTGGGTCACTTGACCAGTCTCTTGACCTCGGCTTATCATTGTTCCCTGATGCAGAAAAAAAGTATATTAAATAATCTTGACAAGCAATATCAAGTGAATTCAGGCAAGCAAACAACGACAAAAACATGGAAAACAATGTTATTCATTGCAGTTGCACCTGTCAACATTGTTTTATCATACATAGATAGATAGAAAGATAGATATAGACAGACAGATAGATGTAGATAGATAAATATGCACTGCAAAATTGTAATCATTAGTGCCAAATTATCCTGACGATGTTGCAATTCCGTTGCACTATCGTGATGGCGAGATCATGGGCGCCATCTTGGAACAGGGACATCCCAGAGTAGATGTATCCTGTTTTACTCTTCTTATAACGCTTACTTGAACTACTAACAGTCTCAAACAATAGAGAGAGAAACATATGCTAAGATGTTGTTTTTAGAAGCTAACGCTTTCATAACATTTGAGCGAGTAATTTTTATTTATTTATTTATTTTTTTATTTATTTATTTTTTTTTATTTTATTTTTTTTTTTTTTATCTCTTTTCCTCTTTGAATAAGAAAACAGGAACTGATAAGAGGGACGGAAGCAGCAAACCGCAAGGACTCACTGGCTGTCTGAGAAAAGAGGAAAACAAGAAGGCGACAGTGTGAAAAATAAGAAAATATTGTGCATAACACACTATTCACTTTGGGGAAGGATGTGTCTCGAGGCTAGGTCAGCGACTCAGACCCCGTCCGAGGCTAGGTCACAAAGAGATATGCCAGAGTAAATATATACTCTTTTACTGTTCTTTTATATATACATACATACATATATATATATATACACAAACACACACACGAACACATCACACACACACACGCACGAATAACGACGAACATATCACACATAACACACACAGACACACACACACACACGAATGCACACACACACGAACACATATATATATATATATATATGTATATATGTACATATATATAGGTATATATGTATATATATGTGTGTGTGTGTGTACATATATATAAATAGAGAGAGAGAGAAAGAGAGAGAGAGAGATAGATATATATATAGATATAGATATAGATATAGATATAGATATAGACAGATAGATAGATAGATAGACAGATAGATAGACAGATAGATAGATAGATAGATAGATAGATAGGTAGATAGATAGATAGATAGATATAGATATAAACAAACTCAATGAATCAATCTATCCATCTGTCACCCGATATATCTATCGCACGCACACACAAACACACACACACGCACGCACGCATGCGCACACACACACACGAACATATCACACACACACACACACACACGCACGAACGCACGTACGCACGCACGCACGCACGCGCACACACACACATGAGCATATCATACACACACACGAATACACACGTATGCACGCACGCAGACACACAATACACACGAACATATCACACACACACACGCTGACACGAAACCTCGCACACGCGGCGCTTCGGCTCCCTTGCCCGTGAACGGATTCAACATCTTTACCGAAATCAACGGAACAAGTTGCAGAAGCATCACAGGCAATTTGACTGCAACATTAAACTAAGACGACAAGACTTTTCCAAAACCTTCGTCTTCAGAAGCGCCTGGAAGCGGAAGTTCTCCTTTGGCGAGACTTAAAAGCGGCTTTTCCAAATCCTTTCGGAGTCAAAAGCTTCGTCTTCAAAGGCGTCTGGAAGCGGGAGTTCTCCTTAGGCGAGACTCAAGAGACGGTTTTTCCCAAACGTGCTAATGGCGGCAAACCGGACATCTCCTCAGCAAGTAGCGCATTTTTTTTTTTTTTCTTGCGCGGTAAAAGTTATATAGGAGGTTATTGAGTGCTGTGTATATACGTATATGTGTATGTTCAAAAATGCTAATGCATGTATGTATATGTATATATATCTATATATCTATATCAATATATCTATATCTATCTATCTCTATCTATCTATCTCTCTCTATATATATGTATATGTATATATATATATATATATATATATATATATATATATATATATATATATATATATACATACCTATACAATGAGAGAGAGAGAGAGATGCAGTTACATAGTTATAGATATATATCAATTGATATTTAATGTACGTAAAGTGTAAATGCTTTAGAAATTCCCTAGTATATCACCCTTTCACGTCTTGACTATCAATTAACAATAAAATACAAAACACGCAGACACTAAATCACGCAAATTCTAAATCGTCAAAGCAGTATTTTTTTTTTTTTTTTTTTTTTTTTTACATTGTGTCGACGCTACAAGGGGCAGTATACCAAACATTCCTTAAAAGTATACAAAGGGAAACTTTTGGCTATTTCATATCGGAACAATCGTTTATTTTGCGTTTTGATGTGCTAAGTACATACTGTGTGATATATATTCATTTGTTTAAGCTGATAGTTTTGCCTTTAGTGGTAGAAAGGTATTTAGTTTAATTAGAATTTGTTATAAATCCTATTTCAAGACACACAAGTAAACACATACACCCACATACGGAACACAAGGAATGAAACGTATTTCCTCTATAGGCATATAAATGATATAAACAAAAGACAGAAAACAGGAGTAATACATATAAAGTAAAAAAAAAAAAAAAAAAAAAAAAAAAAAAAAAAAAAAAAAAAAAAAAAAAAAAAAAATGTATATATAAATATTTGTCCTTTGTGTGTGTGTTTGCGTGTGTGTGTGTGCGTGCGTGTGTTCATTTAAGTGTATGCGTGTGGCCGTGAGTGTATATGTGTCTGTAATGCCTTTAATTACTACTATCACTATAACTAATATTAATATTACTACTACTGCTAATGATAAAATGATATAAAAAATAACATCAAGTATAACATTCATAAGTGTAATGACAATAATACCGATAATAAAAAAACAATGATTGAGGTAATTTTTTTGCTACCCATTTTACTACGAATATAATACGTTACGCTTCACACAATGACGCATTCTCCTACCGCTCTGAAATCCTTATATACTTCTTCCTTCCGCAAGTGATAACAAATATAAAAAAACATTATTTTAGATCATAGTAAAAAAAAAAAAAAAAAAAAATCCTAATCAAATTTCTCAAATTTTCCTGAATTCCCGCCGTCAGTTCGGAAGGTTTCAGCGCTGTTCCCGTCCCCTTCGAGAGAGAAAGACGACAGAGAGAGAGAGAGGGGGGGGGAGAGGGGGGAGGGAGAGTGAGAGAAAGAGAGAGGGAGGGAGAGAGAGAGAGAGAGAGAGAGATAGAGAGAGAGATAGAGAGAGAGAAAGAACGAAAAACACATTTTTGATCATTATTATTATTGCCTCTCTGGTTGGCTGTCAATGAAAGACGATCTAGATATTAAAAAAAGTAGAAAAGAAAAAGAAAGGAAAAAAAGAAAGAAACAAAATGCTTAATCGACTGGTTTATAAAACAGAAAACATTGTCCTTTGAAGCAGGAGATTGCCGAAAGGAAGGAGGGAAAAAAACATTGTTTACGAACCTTGCAAAGCATAATGGGGGAAAATCGTCATAAACAATAGGCTATTGATTTAACATTTGTAAAATAAAACGCTAGAATATTTATTTTTTTTGCTCATTCAATTATTCACCTGATATTAGGTCTCTTGTTACGTTATAAAGCTAGTGATTTCGAATTTTTAAAAATCATATATGGAGTAAAAAAAAAGACATTTACGGGTTCATTTACAAGCAAAACCACGACAAAAACATGGAAAACAGTGTAACTCATTGCAATTGCAGCTGCCAACATTGTTTTATGATACATACGTGCATAAACGTGTGTGTGTGTGTGTAGATAGATAAATAAATAGATAGACAGGTAGATAGATAGATATAGATTGATAAATATACATAGACAAATATATATCCATATATAAGAAGAGTAAAACAGGATCTCTCCTCCGGCCTGTCCCTATTGCAAAATGGCGCCAATCGCCATCACGCTTGGCACTCCCCTCGCTGACTCTGGTGCCCTAGCCTCGGACGGGGTCTGAGGCGCTGCCTCTGGTGCCCTAGCCTCGGACGGGGTCTGAGGCGCTGACCAGCAAAATGACAACAACAAAAACATGGAACACAGTAAACTTATTGCAATTGCAGCTGTCAACATTGCTTTATCAATTTGCAGATGTATTCTGTATGAACAAGAATTGTTTTCATGTTTCAAAGTCAGTTACAGGCATGAAATGTGGCGTAAATATTTTAGGGGAGTTTTTATCATTCATCCTTACATATCATTATTATCATTATCAAAATATTCTTATATATATATATATATATATATATATATATATATATATATATATATATACATATACATGTGTGTGTGTATGTGTGTGTATGTCTACACATACACACATACACAGAAACACACACAAACACACACATGCACACGCATGCAACACACACACAGACAGACACAGACACACACACGCACACACACACGAATGCACACACACACACACACACATACACACACACACACGCACGCACAGACATACACAAACACACGCACACACTCGCACGAACACACACACGAACACAGACAAACATATCACACACACACACACTCACACACACACACACGCGCGAACACACATACACACAGGCACGCACGCACGTACGCATGCATGTACGCATATCACACACACACACGTATGTACGCACGCGCACATACACACACATACATACGAACATATTACACACACTCATACACACGAACATATCACACACACGCACACACACACAAACACATACACACACACGCACGCACACATACACACAAACATATCACACACACACACACACACGCACACACGCACACACACACACGAACATTTCACACACACACACACGAACACATCACACACACATACACGAACACATTACACACACGCGAACACATCACACGCACACGCGAACACATCACACACTCACGCGAACACTGACGAACACATTCACACACACACACACACGAACATACAATAACACACACGAACATATCACACACACATTCGAACACATCATATACAAATACACACGTACGCAAAAAAAAAAAAAAAAAAAAAAAAAAAAAAAAAAAAAAAAAACACACACGCGCACGTACACGCAGACTGACTCACACACACGCACACACGAACACATACACGAACACATCATACACACACGCGACCGGCGCGGGAGGCAAGCGCCCACGATCACAGTCCGGCGAAGGAGACGAGGACGCTCCTCCTCAAGCCAAGACGCCCAGAGTGATGTACATAACCGTGCCCGTCGTCGCCACCGCAGGAGCCGCCGTTCCGGTGACACACACGAACACATCACTCACACACACTCACGCACGCACGCACGCATACACGCACATCCACACACACACACGCTGACACGAAACCTCGCACACGCGGCGCTTTGGCTCCCTTGCCCGTGAACGGATTCAACATCTTTACCGAAATCAACGAATCACGTTGCAGAAGCATCACAGGCAATTTTGATTGCAACATTAAACTAAGACGACAAGACTTTCCCAAGACCTTCGTCTTCAGAAGCTACTGGAAGCGGAAGTTCTCCTTTGGCGAGACTTAAAAGCGGCTTTTCCAAAACCTTTCGGAGTCAAAAGCTTCGTCTTCAAAGGCGTCTGGAAGCGGGAGTTCTCCTTAGGCGAGACTCAAGAGACGGTTTTTCCCAAACGTGCTAATGGCGGCAAACCGGACATCTCCTCAGCAAGTAAACATGGCGGACGCGGAGATTGAGCAGAGCGACCTGGACATGCGCAAGGCGTTCCTGCAGTTGGGCAAATCCATGCGTGAGGTGCTCGAGCAAGAGGACGTGCAATTGATCGGCCAGGTGTGCCTCGCTCAGGGCCTGCCCGTCTTGACCCCGCAGCAATGCGCCTTCGCCCGCGGTTGCAAGCCCAAGGAGCTCGGGGAGGGCATCGCCGGCCGCGCATACCTCAATCAGGAGGAAGGCTACGTTGTCAAGGTGACGCACGATGTCATGCTCATGCCTGGCATCCTCACCGAAGCCAAAGCGATGATGCTGCTCGCGGGAGTTCCGGGCGTGCAGCGACTCGTGGGCGTGTGTCCCGAGGAACTGGCACTGGTCACCCGCTATGGCGGACCGACCCTGGACGGCCAGATGGACTCGCTCTCCTTGAGGCAGAAGATCGACATTGCAATGCAACTGGTCGACACCATCTAGAACATGCACGCCGAGGGCTTCACGCACGGCGACCTCAAGTGCGACAACATTTGCGTCGCCATGAGGCACGGGGACCCCGAGGTCACCATCATCGACTTCGGCTTCTGCTCGCGCGCAGGAGTGGCCGACGACGAGTACAACGACGTGGGACTGTTCGCGGACCTCCTGGACAGGTTCTTCCCCGAGGGCGGGATGACCCCGTGCTTGGAGGACTGGTTCGCCCAGTTCGAGGACGACGAAGAGCAGACGATGCTCGGGCTCATGGAGGCCTTCCAGGAGCAGCTGGACATGTTGCAGGCTCAAGGCAGGCCGCTCGGCCTTCACCACTGAACAAACTGATTATATAAAAAAATAACATCAAGTATAACATTGATAACTGTAATGACAATGATAATGATTATGAAAATAAAAAGAGAGAATTTCATACTAACTATCTTATTATCACTCTGTAATCCTTATATACTTCTTCCTTCCACATTAGATGACAAGTATAAAAATAAATCCTTTTAGATCATAGTAAAAAATATTCCAGAGAGAGAGAGAGAGAGAGAAAGCAAGTAAAGTAAGAACAACATGAAACATAGTGAAATTTATTGCAACTGCAACTGCCAACATCTCCGTCTATACGCACTCATGTGTCTTATTCTCTTTCCACGAAAATTCTTAACATCCTTCTGTACACTTTCATCTCGAATGCTCGGTTTTGTTCATCCCTTTTTGCAATAGTCCAGCTCTCAGAAGCATACAGCAGAGAACTAGAACTAGAACTGCTCTCATCAGTAACAATTTGTTATTCCTCTGATTATTCTTTGCTCTCCAGATCTCACCCAATTTCAGTGGCACACGAGTAGCTCTCCCAATTCCAATTCGGATTTCCTTCTCCGCCTTTCCATTCTCCTCCATTCTCCTCCATTCTCCTCCATTCTCCTCCATTCTCCTCCATTCTCCTCCATTCTCCTCCATTCTCCTCGAATCTCGAATCGAAATAGGTACACTTCCTAACCTGGTCCGACCTTATTCCTTCCGCCATCACTTCAGAAATGTTATTTACAGGTATGAGAAGTGGCGGAGACTGTTCAGGGGGTTAAATTCTCCTTCTGTGACCGCTTTCATATGATCTCTATGCGTATTTCAATAGACTTGCATATATACATACATAAACGTGTGTGTCTGTGTGTGTGTGTGTGTGTGTGTGTGTGTGTGTGTGTGTGTGTGTGTGTGTGTGTGTGTGTGTGTGTGTGTGTGTGTGTGTGTGTGTGTGTAGATACGTAGATAGATAGATAGATATATAGATTGATAGATGTAGATAAATAAATATACACATACAAATATATATCTATATATAAGAACACTAAAACAGAATATCTAAACTAACATGTCCCTGGTCCAAGATGGCGCCTTAGTCGCGCCATTACGCTTGGCACTTGGCACCTCGCTCACTCTGGGGCACGTGCCCTAGCCTCGGACGGGGTCTGAGTCGCTGACCTGGTCTCGAGACACGTCTTTCCCCGCGCTGGTGTCTTGGGTCACGTGACAGGTCTCCTGACCTGAACTTATCATTGTTCGCTGCTGCAGAAGAATGTATATTAAATAATCGTGACCAGAAATTTCAAATGAATTCAGAAAAGCAAAATAACAACGACAAAAAATGGAACTTATTGCAATTGCAGCTGTTAACAATCCTTATCAATTTGCAAATGTATTTTGTATGAACAAGAATTACAACAATGTCTCAAGGCCAGTTACAGGTCTGGGATGAGTAAAGTGAATAAACTCATTCCCATTGGACATGAGTATTGACCAAAGAGGAATGGCAGATGGGTAGGGTGGCACTCATAAAAGAGGCATGGGTAGGGTGGCACTCATAAAATAGGCATGGCAGATGGGTAGGGTGGCACTCATAAAAGAGAAATGGCAGATGGGTAGGGTGGCACTCATAAAAGAGGCATGGCAGATGGGTAGGGTGGCACTCATAAAAGAGAAATGGCAGATGGGTAGGGTGGCACTCATAAAATAGGCATGGCAGATGGGTAGGGTGGCACTCATAAAAGAGAAATGGCAGATGGGTAGGGTGGCACTCATAAAAGAGGAATGGCAGATGGGTAGGGTGGCACTCATAAAAGAGGCATGGCAGATGGGTAGGGTGGCACTCATAAAAGAGGCAGATGGGTAGGGTGGCACTCATAAAAGAGGCATGGCAGATGGGTAGGGAGGCACTCATAAAAGAGGCATGACAGATGGGTAGGGTGGCACTCATAAAAGAGGAATGGCAGATGGGTAGGGTGGCACTCATAAAAGAGGCATGGCAGATGGGTAGGGTGGCACTCATAAAAGAGGCAGATGGGTAGGGTGGCACTCATAAAAGAGGCAGATGGGTAGGGTGGCATTCATAAAAGAGGCATGGCAGATGGGTAGGGTGGCACTCATAAAAGAGGCAGATGGGTAGGGTGGCACTCAGTCGCAAGACCGCCATATTGCCTTCGTGTCCTGATCGTATTGTTCTTAATTAGGATAATTCTTTTGTATCAATATTCATAATTAGTCTCATTTTCCGGATATTTTCGGAAAATTGATCAGGAGATTGATTTTACTGTAGCAGCTGATTGTGACCGAATTAATAGCAATATGGCTTTTATAATGGTTGGAAGCAATCGTCTTTTTGTAATTAAGAAAAAATCTGTAATCTAAGCGGCATCATGATTTTTTCGCCCTCAGCGTTGCCATGGTGATGAGTGAATAATATGTTATGAACAATATTTTCTTATTTTTCACACTGTCGCATTCTTGTTTTCCCCTTTTCTAAGACAGTCAGTGAGTCGTTGCAGTTTGCTGGTGCCGTCCCTCGTATCAGTAACTGTTTTCTTATTCAAAGAGGAGAAGAGATGAAAAAAAAAGAAAAATACGCACTTTAATATCATAAAAGAGATGGAAATATCATAGAACAGATGGAAAAAATGAAAATGACACGCTCAAAATGTTAATTTTCAGTGGCCGCGCTTACATGATCTCTATATGTATTTGAATAGATATACATACGTGATGTATACGCTCGTGTGTGCGTGTGATTAGATATATAGATAAATAGATATATAGTGACACATCTCTCTCTCTCTCTCTCTCTCTCTCTCTCTCTCTCTCTCTCTCTCTCTCTCTCTCTCTCTCTCTCTCTCTCTCTTTCTCTCTCTCTCCCTCTCTCTCTCTCTCTCTCTCTCTCTTTCTCTCTCTCTCCTAGTTTATATATAGTTTTAGAATCTTTTGTAAATACGCTTTGTGATATGAGTATCCTAATTATTTTCTATTATCAACTGACTCCTCATCTACGTTACACCGAGTCCATCGACGTGAATGTTTCTCAATTGTTTACTTTAAGTATTTTGCGTCGACTAGATTGAGAAAAAAACGTTAGCGTAGAGCAAATCAAGAATAAAAGAGGAAATAAAATAAGATAGGCAAAGAATGGGATATCTGTCTGTGGGAATTTCACGAATCTCTTACTTTGGTGTTTACGAGTTTTGTTTAATTCACTCTGTTTTTTTTTTTTCTTCTTTCTTTCTTTCTTTCTTTCTTTCTTTCTTTCTTTCTTTCTTTTTTTTTTTTTTTTTTTTTTTTTTACTCGTTCATTCTTTAGCGTTCGCTTCACTGTATCGCGAACTTTATATCCTCCTCCTGCGAAGTTCTCTCTACCGAAAGAGTCTCATTAATGATCTGGATTAGGATGGAAGTATCCAGTGACACTTTTGGAAGTCGCTGTTATCATCATCATTAGTGTTTGTATTAGTAATCTTTATTTGCAATAGTTTAATCTAATAACTATCATTATCATTATTTTTTATCATCATCCCTGTACCCTGTCACAGACAAGACGTACATAAAAAAATATTGACAAGCAATTTCAAATGGATTCAACTAAATAAAACAACGACAAAAACATGGAAATAGTGTGACTCATTGCAATTGCAGCTGTCAACATTGCTTTATCACTTTGCAAATGTATTCTGTATGAACGAGAATTGTATTCATGTTTCAACTCATTCAAATGTGCATATATATATATATATATATATATATAT
>BOPN01006078.1:30000-32500 GCA_017312705.2 Penaeus japonicus
GGCCAAGTGAGATCTTTATAAAATGTTAAGCTTCTTTCGTGTCTGTCAGCATCGGGGTGTCGCGGGTTCAACTGGAGGAAGACTCCGCGTGAGTGTGACATCCTGTCGTCGCTCAGAGCGGTTGAAAGTGACCCCGACTCTGTTATCTATGTACCAGGTAAGAATTTAATTGTTGATCGAACCACAAATATATACTGTAATTTTATCCATCACTCTTGAAAAAATGATGACTTTATCACTCATGCCATTTCGTCCTATTGCCTTTGTCATTCTACCATCAGTGGTCCTTTTTCACCCAGAGGTTCAGCGCACGTCCCTCGCGCTGGCCTACTCGTGTCCATCGTGCATGGGGCAGGCGCCCGTCGGCAATTCCGACTGGGAGCTGGACTGCTCTCCTCCGGACGGGGGCGTGGCAGTGGGCGTGGCCGCGCTCTCCTCCCTCGATAACCTGGATTACCTGATCTGCACGGCGCCACCTGGGTTGCTGCTCAACATCAATGACGGAGCTAAAATTTCTGATGACAGGATCTGCTCGGACGTCCTCAGTGGTCGAGTGAGGACTGATTGTCATGTTTTTCTGCATTTTTATGGCCTTTCAAAAGATTGTGTTTTCTCTTAGTACTGCCATTTTGAGATATCACATCTATATGCTATTATTATTAGTAACATTATTATTGTTATCATTATTATCGGTGTTGCTGTAGTTACTATTTTTATTGCTGTTGCTCTTATAGTTTATTGTTATTGTCATTATTATTATTATCATTATTATTATCATCATTATCATTATCAGTTGAAGTCTTTGTTCTTGTGACTATCATTCATATTTGCCATTCTCAGCATCATCATCTATTGCTACTATTGTTTTCCCATTATAACCATTATGATCACCAATTTCTTCTTTCTCGTCATCATCATCATTATCATCATTATTATCATCATCTTTATCTTCATCCTCATTTTCATCATCTCCATCATCATCACCCTGGTTGTTGTTATTTAGACTTCAAAAAACAACCTAAAGTCTTACAAAGCATGTAAAACTTTTGGCTTTTCCTCACGTTTTGCCATCCTCTGCCACGCCGCAAAAGTTCAATAACTAAGTCTCACTAAATTATCAAAATGTTTCCTTTTAAATAACACACATGTCTGAATCTGTATCTATATTTTAAATTCTTTCCTACAAATCGGTTCCAAGATCCCCTATTCTCAATCAGCATTATTTGATATTGGATCTACTTGTTCCTATTTATTGACATCCGCTAATTCCCGACTCAGCCCTTCCCCGTAACCGGCTTGTGGTCCGACCAGCAGTTCTTCAGTTCCCCGACCAGTGCCAGGTACCAGTGCCGCGAGATCATCTCGGGAGAACAAGTGAGTCTTCGGTCTGCTGCCGTTTTGTTATTGGATGATCGTGCAGTCTTTTCAGTTTTTTTTTTTTTTATTTTTAATTTTTTTTTTTTTTTTTTTTTTTTACAACTAAAGAAATGCTAACAATAACAATGCCCTTCCAGTTGGACACTTCACGATGTGTGATTCCTCTGCCCACCTTCGGCGCCGTCCCCGGGGTGGTGGGCACCGGCCACCAGCTCCTCCTTTGTCCGCCGCACATGGTAGCTGCGGCCATCTACTGGGGTTCCTCTGGGCCGAACGTTAGCTGCTGCCTCCTCTACTGATTGCATAGCACCTGACTTCTGAATTTATTATGCATCTCTCGGATTTTCATTTGCTATCTACATTAGTGAATTTTCACTTGCTCTTTCTGTAATATGTCTATTTTTAACCTCTGCATCTACTGAATCATAATTTGATGTTTTTATTGCCTTATTTAAGTCTGTAGAGTGCCTCAAATACCTTGAATGTATGATAAAAACTTTGAACAACGGTTCTTATGACTGCTAAATTATATGAAATGACATTCGGGGTATTAGTGTTATAAGGACAGTTTTCACTGTTAAGAAAGAAAATGGCACAACTCTTATGAAATATACCTAATTTCCCCTTGTGTAGGGTAATTGCAAGAAGCTAATTCTCATGCTTATTTCTATCCTACACGACCATACATACCAAAAAAATCATTGGGAAACATTCAATTAATAACTGGAGATACAAATATATATGGTTTCGCATCGATGTCATACTGGGGGCCATGGAAGCAGAGGGAACAAGCAAGGGTCTTATCCAACAGCGATCTACCTGCCGTTGGCTCTTTCCTGGTATATATTGTATGTGTGTGCGTGTGTTGTCAATATATATATATATATATATATATATAGATAGATAGATAGATAGATAGATACATACATACAATTGCGCGTTAAGTTTATGTATTTTTTGAAGTACCCGTTGGAAAGGAGGTGGAGGGAGGAGGAAGACGTAAAAGGAAGATAAGGATAAGGATAAGCCAGATTTGCGGAGCAGATGCTACGCCGGGCTTGTATGCACTAAGGCGAGCCCGCCTGTGTCAGCATGTGCTGACTCGTGAGAGAATGTGCCAACG
>BOPN01006078.1:47500-55000 GCA_017312705.2 Penaeus japonicus
TTCATTCAACATATTATGAAATTGCTTTTAGGAGACGAAAATATTCCTCTGCATCCCTTCAACCATGATAAAGTTATAACTCAAAAACTATATAAACACATAGATCATCATGTAGCACCAGCTCCCGGGGCGTCTGGGACTCTCCCTCTTGGATTCTCCTGGTGGACGCTGGGAGTATTGCGTGTCTCGCGTAAAGGGCTGAAAAGTTCGCCCATACGAGTTGGTTTTAGTTTAGTTGGTTTAGTTTTTTACTTACCACCCTAGATAACTGAACAGGCGTGGATAAGCTTTGGTACATTGATGTAGGGTCATGACATTGTTGATAACATTATTTCACAAATTAAGGTAAGAACATGATCATATTCTCTAGTATATCAACTGTAAAAATGCATTTGTTAAAAGGTTATATGATATTACATACCGAATTTCGGATATAACATAAGTATATCTTCTAGTACATTTGATGATATGAAATAATGATATGACTCTGCATATCTTATTCTAGGTGGCCTGAAAGGCTGTATCACACGACACTCTGAAATATAATGTTCAAGTGTTCGTTATATTCTTCGTTGCAAAGTGTGCATTTACTTTTTTATACACTGCATTCTGCACTGACCTACCAATACATTCTGTATCCAAGTTTGATTACTGCATTCACAATATCACATTGTCTTGTTCTTGTCCTGTATGGGCCGTAAATTAATTTCTCTTACAGCTTTCAGGTCTTTAAGAGTTTGTGAGCTCTGTCAAGTCCTCCCTGTTGGAGGTTCTTATCATGTGTGAGATCTTAGAAAGTGTTATTCTACACTTTGTTTCCCTCATGCTGCCCTCGCTAGGCAATCGCATGATCATGTTTAGCGATTCTAACATGCAAATTTAGTTAGTTTAGATCTTTATTTACCACCCTGGCTAACTGCACAGGCATGGGCAAGCTTTGATACATTGATGTAGAGTCATGACATTGTTGCTAACATTGTATTACAAATTAAGGTAATAACATTATTATATTCTATAGTATATCAACGTGAATAGACATTTGATAAATGTTATAATAGGGTATCATATACCGAATTTCGGATATAGCATAAGTACATCTTCTAGCACAGTTGATGTTATGAAATAATTACATAACTCTGCATACCTCATGCTAGGTGGCCTGAAAGGCTGTATCATATGGCACTCTGAAATGTAATGTTCAAGTGTTCGTTTATACTCTTCGTTGCAAAGTCTGCATTTAGTTTCTTCTACATTGCATTCTGAACTGACCTGCCAATACATTCTGTATCCAAGTCTAATTCTTGCAGTCACAATATCACATTGTCTTGTTCTTGTCTTGTATGACCCATAAATGAATCTCTCCTGCGAGAACTGGTCAAAATGTTTTATGCTACAGCTTTCAGGTCTTTGAGAGTTTGTTAGCTCCATCAAGTCCTCCCTATTGGAGGTTCTTATTATGTGTGAGATCCTAGCAAGAGGTATGCCAAAGTCTATATCCACAATTTGCTTATCACATCCTGCCCTCGCTAGGCGATCAGCATGATCATGTTTAGCGATTCCAACATGCGATGGTATCCACACAAAATGTATAGCATGTCCCCGTTCCTTGGCGCGATGTACATTTATTCTTATATCATTTACGATATTTCCAGCACCTTTATCAAGGGTGTTCAGAGTCTGGAGAGCACTCTGCGAGTCGCAGAAAATTACTCCTGAGCCTTGAGTTAACAGAAAGTCTGTGGCTATGAGTATTCCTGCCAACTCAGTTTGCGTAGTGCTCGCCCAGTCATGAACCCTCCTACAATCTTGGTGCTGCAAAATATTGTTTTTATATACAACATAAGCACATCCTGCTCTACTTCCAGACTGTAGGGATCCATCAGTGTAGCATTCATAGTCAATATTCAGAGTTTCAAGATGCTCATTAATGGTTGCAAGGGTGTGTTGCTTAAGTACAGCTGGTGAAACTGTGTCTTTTTTTAGGGACATCAGTATAAAATACGTTCAATGTCGACATTTTCCATGGTGGAATAGAACGTCCATATGGGAACCTACTCAAGGACATATTTAATTGGTGTATGGATTTGTATGTCATTTGCAACCATGAATTTGAGGGCGACTCGGCACTGCTATGCAAAGATGGATTCACTATCTTATATTTAAGTTGCCTCTGGAACTCTGTATTATAGAAGGGTTCTTTAATTGCTTTGACACCAAAAATAGTATTGATGTATGATATTCTTTCGTAAATAGATGGCAAGTTGAGTTCCTTTCTCATGTTCACAATCCTCGTTGTTTTAGGAGCACCGAGAATGATCCTCATGGCTGCGTTCTGTACAATTTCTAGACAAGTTAACTCTGATTCCTTAAATGATACAAGGTGTAAGGCATGGTAATCTACGACTGACCGTATATATGATAAGTAAAAGAGTCTTGCAATGTTAACATTGACTCCATGTTCTCTGCCAACAAGAGTCTTGAGTGGCTTCAGCCGCTCCCACAGTCTTTTCTTTAAGTTCATAATGAGTTCTGTGTCGTTAACAGTCACCCCGAGATACTTGTATTTGTGGCAAAGATCTAGCTCAATGTCATCTATATGAAAGTTTGGCAGTGGGATTGTAAGAGGATTGAGTGCCTTGGTTTTTTCAACTGAGATTATCAAACCGCACTCAGTAGCTTTTGTGGACAGTACATTAAGAATCTTTTGCATTCTATCCTCGGATGAAGTTTTAATGCAGATGTCATCAGCATAACAAATAATGGAATCACTGCCCTCAAGTGGTATATTGCTTAATAGTCTGTGCATTAAAATATTAAATAGCTTGGGGCTAAGTACGCCCCCCTGAGGTGTGCCAAGCTCAAACATTTTAGAGTATGTACTTTTGATTCCCCTGAAGAGAACATGAGCTGATCGGTTTGATAAATACATTTGAATCCACGTTAAAAGTTTACCTTGAATACCAAAGCTAGCCAGTTGCTCAAGGATGAGGTCTCTGTTTGCAATATCAAAGGCAGATTTAAGATCGAGAAATACAGTTTGCATGCCTTGCTGAGAATTTGTCAAGTACTCTGCAAAGCAGTGCTGAGTGCTACGTCCTGGGAGGAATCCATACAGTCTTGGAGTTAACTTGGCATGTATGCGATACATGAGTCTGCTCAAAATAACTCTCTCAAGTACCTTGCATAAACATGAGGTCAATGAGACGGGTCGGTATTTATCAGAGTTCGGTTTGGGAATGGGAATGATTAGGCTTTTAGTCCAGGAGCTTGGGAGTATTCCTTGGGATAAGCTTAGTCTGTAAAGATGTAAGAGTGGGTTACCTGGTACCTGAGCAATGAGCCGAAGTACACTATAAGTGATGCCATCCTCGCCTGGGGCGGTCGCCTTACCCTTGCGAAGTGCATTATTTAATTCCCACTCAGTTATTTCGGCAAAGTCGGAGGGGTCAGTGGCAGAACAGGCTATGGCAATGTTAAAATTCCTATTTATTTTCGTGGTGTTAAGTTTATCTCTTATTCTCTGCGGAAGTGAGTTCAGCTGAGAGGTTCTGGCCCACTGATCTAGTAACAAATTGGCCTGTTCTAATGGGCTGTGGAACTGCGGAGTGGCGACAGCTTTACCTGACAACCTGCTGATTTTTCTCCATACTTCAGCTGCAGAAGTTTGGTGGTTAATACTCTGCAGGAATTGCTCCCAATGTTTACTGCGAATTTGAGCCTTTAATTCTCTGAATTCTTTATTAGCTCTGAGGAATCGTAAAAGATTTTCTGATGTCATGTTATCCCTATAACAATTAGCAAGTTCCTGAACTCGTTTATGCTCCCTACTTAAGATGGGGTCATTTATCCACTTTGGTGCGTGAGGGACTGGGGAACTTTTTTTCTTTGAGAGTTTTCTTGAGCAGACCCATGTATTGTAGTAGTCAGTGACAACTTTTATCAGGTCCTGAGAGTAATTTTCGACAGTGGTTACGACATAGGTACTATACCAGTCATAAACACGTGCCTTGAAGTGATGCTCCAGTCCCGGTGGGATTGTAATTTTAGGTCTGGGTGCTTTGTGAGCTATGCTGTTGTCAACAGTATACTCTGTTAGGATTGCAAAGTGGTCACTGACTAACTCTCGAACCAGTGAAGTACAAACATTACCATGTACAAGATTTTTGCCAATTACATAATCTAACCTGCCACCACCCAAATGAGTCTGTTTATCTGTGTCATATACAGTCATCGATCTTCTATTGACGAAATGTTTAAATTCCTCCCCATTGCTGTTACTCTGGTGATCACCAAATTGTGTGTGTCTAGCATTGAAATCTCCCATACATAATGTTCCTTGATTATGGAAATTGGGTAGAGAACTAGTCAGAAACTTTGAGCTCCTGGCATACACATTATATAATGAGAAGAACCCAGAGGCAGTCTTAATTCTTAAATGATGGAACTGCACGTCGGTGTTCCCGGACTGTTTTACTAGTTCATGTGGCAGTGTTAGCTTTACATAAGTCAACAAACCCGTCATGGCTGTATTTACATATGAGCAATACCCTTTGAGTTTAGGCGCTATTTTCATGTTAGTAGCAGCTGCAAACGGTTCTTGTACGCAGATTACATCGACATTGTTTTTACGAATATAAAACTCTAGGTCATTAAGCCTAGGCTTAATACTACGCATATTCCATGATATGAATTTGATTGTGCGTTTATCCATAAATGAAGAGTTTTTTATTTGATAGTCTATACTTCATTCTGTAATATCCTCTGATGGTAACGCATTTTACTTTACAGAAAGCACACATACACATTGCTGTATAACCATACTTCTCCTCACATAGGACAGACCTTAATTTAAAAGTAAACTTAACCATTTAAACTATTAATTCTTAGCTTTTTTCTGCTTCGTAGCTCAATCCCTTCAATTGATGTGTTGAGGACATTCGCGGGACCGGAAGCCTTATCAGGGTCCGTGTCACGTAGTTCCTGACACTGTCTTCCCTCAGTATCAGCACGGGCTCCCTCACACTGACCACTATTAATGGAGGAATTGGTATCATGACACCGTGTGTCATCGCGGGATTCTTTATCACTGATGGCAGTACTGGCCTCTCGACAGTGGCAGTCCTTTTTCATTTTTTCTATATCTCGCTTCAGTGTCTCCATTTTACCAATCAAAATTAAGTTTTCTTCTTTGAGTGCTTGAAATGATTCCACTGGTTGTTCTGCACTGATATTTCCTTCCGTGGGTGTTGTGACGTCACCACTGACGTCACAGTCCACGCGCGGCCTAGCGGGGGATTCCCCGGTGCGGCCTGCGGTCAACCATGGGTGAGGGTGAGGGTGAGGTGCCAGGGGAGGGGAGGGGGCTGGTACCAGGGGAGGGGAGGGGGCTGGTGCCAGGGGAGGGGAGGGGGATGACGCGTCCTCGCTGTGAGAGTCGGTGGGCTCGGCTGGTGCCAGGGGAGAGGAGGGGGATGGTGCCAGGGGAGGGGAGGGGGGTGGCGCGTCCTCGCTGTCCTCGGAGGTTGCAATTGGAGTGGAGAATTTGAGGCCCGGAAATCCCTCTGTGAAGAACATCATCATCTCGTTGACCTTCTTCACCAGCTCTGCGACCGTGGCATGCAGATCGGAACCCTCAGCACCCCTACTCCCCGGCAACCGCGGGAAGTCTCGGCTGCTGATGACGTCATGGCGGGCACGGTCAGCCACTCCCCCGGCACGCTGGTCGCTGATTGGGCTGGGAGGCGTCGGCTGGTCTCTCACTAACTCCACAGGGGGAGGCGGGAGAGGTGCCAGGCCAGGGAGGGCGGTGCACCCCCTGTGCCAGGCCGTCACCCCCGTCTTCTTACATCTGAAGCATGATGGGATGAAAGCAGGGGCAGCTGTGGCTCCCTCTGCCTCTACAATATTGCGAGGACACTTATTAGCATTGTGCTGTTCACCACATACTGCACAGCGTACCTTATCTTTGCAGTATTTAGCTACATGGCCACTTCCCATACAGTTGAAGCAAATGACAGGGGATGCCCTCCACGGACGCACGTGGCTGGTGGGCAAGTATTTTCCAAAAAAATTGTATGTACTGGGAGGTGGTTGCTCTCCTTTCCATACTATTCGGATGCGGTTGAGTGGCTGGCCATCTTTATACACTCTGATGGCCTTGTGAACTCCCTCGAGCGCATATGCATTCTCAAGGGCGAGCTCCTTGTTATAATGTGTGACGAGGTATTCGTCATATTTCTCTTTCTTTTTTGGCTCATCACATGATTTAAAGGCAATTCCTCCAATTTGACCGCCAATGAGCAGATCAATATAGGTCTGTTGATGACGGGCAATATAGATATATGGCGAGGAGAGAGTGTCTCCTCGCACGAGGTCAAGGGGTGTTTCCCCTTGGGACGGAGCGCTGTTGCCAACGCATTCCAGCCATTTCATTTTCTCAGAATTCGTTGTGCCTTCGGGAAAGGCGAGACGAACATATTTTGTTCGTGGTGCAAGTGTAGGCTTGATAACATTTTCATGTTTCTTCTTCTTCCTGGGTTTACGGCTTACTAAAGTAAAGCCGGCATCATCATCTTCATCAGTACCTTCCACATGGGTATCGGTAGTACTGACATCAGTGGCTGCAGCAATTGCTGCAGTACTTGCTTCTTCCATGGGTATGCATATATCAGCCGTGGTGCTGTGCTCAGCGTTGGGAGGGGAGGGAGAGGTGGCCACCAAGGCTTCTCCCTCCTCAATGTTTACATTGCGGTTGTCCCCCATGGTGGGGGTAACCGCGGCGCCTGGCTCGCTCGCTGCGTGACAGGTGAATTATGGCTCAGGGCACAACAGGGCATTCAGTTCTAACGGTCTCTGTAGCTGTACTGGCACTCGCAGGATAGATTCCTTCAAATACCTTGGCGTACAGTACATAGTTCTACTTTTTTCACAGCACTGGATTCATGCACAATCACTTTCGATGGACAAGAGCGCCCAACATTCGTGCACACTTTACACCTTCTTCGAGCCCCTCGTATATGGCACTAGAGTTCCGTGTATTAGTAATAGTTACGGAGCACGGGCACCATACAACCTCTCCATATGAGGTCACGATGCGTACTGTAACATGCAAAGTAAGTGAAAAGCTCTGAGCGGAGTCCGTAGACTTTCTAACACAGAGCGAAAGATTTTGCCGTCCCATCCACCAGAGCTCCAATGATCCTCTTCGCCTCTGTTTTCAGACGACGCAATGGGTATTGGTTATTTCTTTTAGTTCGATTAATAGCCGGAATCTCGATAATAGTATGTGCCCACAATCCAATACTAACCAATGGCATGGGTCTGAAAGCGTAATTGTTCCATGATACACACACACGCGTGTGTCTGTATATGCATATATGAGTGTGCGTGTGTATATGCATATGTATGTATATGTGTGAGTATATATATATATATATATATATATATATATATATATATATATATATATATATATATATTTAAAGAGAGAGAGAGAGAGAG
>BOPN01006078.1:70000-72500 GCA_017312705.2 Penaeus japonicus
TATGAAGTATTATACCTTCCAACTCATTTTAATACAATGTAACTAATTTCCAATCATTACAATCACATATATATCTTCTAAGACTACTTTCCTGCATTTGGTGCCATTGTGTGGTGCTGCAGATGCCATAGTTACTATCAGTACCTACTACCTCAGCTATAACTGTGTGCTTTGAATTAAAACAGCCAAATGCATCTGATTTCACATAACTATATCAGACTCATCATCAAAATCATTCCATTTCACACTCAAAATAGTCAAACACATTTTCTACCCCCACTCCTTGGCAAAAATAAAAATATCAATATTGAGAGACATAAAAGCAAGTAAGTCATGCAAGCCTGAGTGACTCATTTATCTAAAAATACATTAGCATGGAAGTCAATCAATAAAACCTGGTTATATATAAATTCATCACTTTACATTTATCATAATATATTTCATCAAAGGCAAAGGTACTTACAAAAGAATTCCTGAAAAATGGCAACTGATGTCATCTTGGAAGACAAATACATCATTTCTGGCTAATGTATAAACAAACAAAAATCTGTATGTTCTACTGATATCTGTATGTTCATATCCCATAAATAAATACAAATAAAAAAATACTATGGCATGACCCTTATTTACCTTGGAGATATTAAATGCACCTGTTCTATTTATAAAATTGATGATTGTACTCTAGTAATATCTATAGAAGCTATGATTCACATTTTGCAATATCATGTGTTGTATCTCTATAGTGGCAGCTCTTGGAAAGGCCAATGTGGAGGTAGAGAGGGCAACTCAGGTTGCTATGAAGATAATTACAAGCCAAAACTTCAGTCCATGGAAGGGAAAAGATGCAACTATATGGAGGGAACTAAAGCCTAGATAGGATTTCCTCCTCCAAACAAATCCCTAGTTTGATCAACTAGACCATCCTAAATCTCACAGCCAGCTACATAACCTTGAAGTTATTAACACAAGAGAGAGATACAGGCCCAAGTAATCAAATGGTACGCAGTCTCTATGCAATTCTACAATCTAGGAATACAGAGTTTCACACTTAGGAAGATCTTAACCAGTTGATGGTGGAGTGCATGCATACATGCAATATCCACAATGGTTTTATTTTATCATTGTTTCTTTTACATACAGTCCTTAGTAATCAAGAGTCAATTATTAAGCATAACTGTCCTCAACTATTTGCCCAATTCCCAGAATTTTAAGGGAGGGGATTATTACTACTATTATTGTTAATGATGTTATTGCAAAAATGAAAACAATAACAATAACTTTACCAATGATACTAGAAGTAAAACCTTTTTCCCTAATAATTCAAGGCAGGATATACATGTGAGGCTTGGTAGGCCTTGATGACTAAGCACTTGCAAAGCCAACTTTGTATAACAAAAAATCTATAAAACCAAATTATAGTGGAAGGTGGATGTTCCCAGTGGATGTTAGCTGGGAACTCAGCCCACTTTTTCAGACATTATCCCTCTGTGTTTCCAAGAATGGTAGGTATGAGTGGGATCACACTGGTCAGGGCCACTATCCCTTACCCTTGTGTTAAATTTCTTGTCTCAAGTTCTCTAGGGATCCCCTAGTGGCTGTGCAATGTGCAGGCCAGGGAGAAAGACCTTAGAGCACTGGCAATGGCTGCATGACAAGAGTGTAAGACATCATATTAGGAGGAGACTTAATGCTCACTGTCCCTTCTTCTCGCCAACCCAGAGAGAAGATGTTACAGAATGTCGCATAGCTGAAGTCCTTAGAGTCTTGCTTTCCCTTAGTTCATCTTTCAACAGCAGAGTGCTTCAACCAACACATTTCACTTACAATATACACATATAAACATACATACATACATACATATATACATGCAAATGTAAATGTAAATGTAAATGTAAATGTAAATGTAAATGTAAATGTAAATGTAAATGTGTAAATGTGTATATGTGTGCGTGCGTGCGCGTGCGCCTGCGCGTGCGTGTGCGTGTGCGTGTGCGTGTGCGTGTGCGTGTGCGTGTGCGTGTGCGTGTGCGTGTACATGTGCATGTGCGTGTGCACGTGTGTGTGCGTGTCCGTGTATATATATGTCCACAATTACTGGTATATATACAAATGTAATATCATGACATAATCCTTCATCACATATCTTCAGGGATTCTCATGAAAATAACTGTCTTACAATATAAGAATATAGTAAAATGAAAGATATATTTTTAAACATTATTTCCTACAGCATTTACACACAGCATTTAATTGGAACATGCCTAATCTACTGAGATCTAGTGATATTCTGACATGAATATTCCTGATTTACTAGAGTAAAGATAATCATCACAAATTATAGAGCAAATTCATTTTACTAAATTATTCAAACACTCATACCAGAAGTAGTTGTACAAGATAACCATACTCTTTCAAAATAGCAACAAATGGACAATATTTTAAATAACCCTACAGAATAATCAAGTTTCTAAAGACTTTGATAATTAGATACAGTATAGAG
>BOPN01006078.1:77500-83399 GCA_017312705.2 Penaeus japonicus
GTACTTATTTATGAGTCTCTTAACCCATTCCCGACGGGCCCGGCGATAAGTGGAAACCCCCTACACCGGGCCTATGCAATGTTGCATTGGGAACGTCACACTGGTGTGTCGCCCCATCATCGACCATTTAGCTGTGTCACACGGGTGTGACGCACCGTCATCATAGGGTTAACTTGTATTGGTAAAGGGGACGAATTTTACTTTCCCCAAACCAGAGCATGTCTATTACAGACATATGAAGCATTCAAAAGTACCAGTAATATATAAATTTGTCTTTGAGATATGAATAGGAAAAAGAAAGATAGAAAGCTATTATTAACTACTACAAACTACCACTCAATTAAAAAATGAAAGAAAATAAACAACACACAGATTACTAACCCAAGCTCCAAAGAGGGAACACTGATGTAATTTGCGTGCTGCATAACCATCAAAACCATCCAACGTAATAGAGATGGAGTAGAGGGTAACAAACGAGGCAGGTGAAGCTGGTAACAAGCAGAAGGCAAGCAGAAGCAAGAGCAGACGAGTGTATCCTGTCAAAATTTCACACACATTGGAATCTAGAGCAAATTCATCCCCCAGTTTAGCATCTTACATAACAAAAGGTCCTAATTCTTTGTTAATAGATCATGGTCAAGTTATGATTTACAATTATTCAAGCATACTTTACTCATATTTTACTTTATAATCTTTCTATTTCATTATGATTACAAAATAACAAAAGGTACAAAAAAAACTACAAGTTATGAGAAATTGGAGTCACAATTTGATTTCCACAGATATAATAAAGGCATAAATGAGACTGAATAACTTCCCAACACAAGAAAATTATATCTATGTATGTCGGTAGTAAATATTAACCCGTTGCCGACGGGGGATAGATTTGCTTGCACAGTCTCCAGGATGGGTTTTATTTCCAAGCAAGGCAGCTTCTGCAACATATTTTGATTTTTTCCACTCCCTTTTAGTCCCTCATTGTAGAGCTAGAGCCATTTTTGTATTTTGTTTTTTTGTGTGTTTTACTGTTTTTAGAAATTTATATTTGTCATATCACAGGCTCAATCAATTCTGCAGTTGACTAAAATTGTAGTTCAGGGTCCATATCAACTCATTTTTTTCTTTATACTCAATGTGATAAAAGTATTGCTGTTTTAGGGGAGGACAAAAAGCAACTTTCTTTTTTCTCATTTGTGTGCTGTCACGAACGAACATGAAACTTATAACCATCCAAAATGAAGAAGTAGGGAAGAGGAAGGAAATTTGTGCTTTTGACAGTGAGTGCCACAGTAAAAGGCATCCCTACTGGCACAGGGGCACATTGTAGGCATTGGGCATGGTGTGAGTCACCTTCCTCCTCTCATTCTGCCTGCACATCTTTCATCTGCGGTACTTTAGAGCAAGAGGTCGGGAACTTGCTATGTGCCATCCCTCTATAGAGATAGTGCTTGCTAGAGACCGTAGATGGGTGCCATTCAAGGCTCTCTCTCCTGCTGGTGCTAGGAGAAAGTGGTGCCATCTAGGTTTTGTAAGTGAGTTGAAACCCATTTTGCTTAATATTACGGCAGTTATAATAATTATGACTGCAATTGTGAACATCACTCACTCATTACTTATAGTACAATAAAATAACATAGTGATCCCAAATCCCCGAACGTCATTGTCAGGCAAGAGCTCCTGCGTCAGGTATGACGAAAAAACACGTCATCCATCGTTAACGGGTTAATAACTGATATGAATTTAACCCTACCATGACAGGCCTTTTTTACAGGTCGGATAATTTTCATACTGCATTTTTCCTTTTATCATATTAAGCTTTTTATTTCCTGCAGATGTATAACTAGAGCATCATACCAATGCTAATTAGTATCGCTTTGCTAATATATCACATATAGACTCAAGTATCAAATCATAAGTCTAGAAAATAACAAAAAACACACACATCTTAAGATGCCTGGCCCCAGCAGAACAACTTAATATGTGGCCTGTCTCAGAAGGGTTAAAGTCAACATCAACACTAATACTTCAAGCACATCTAAAGAATGTACATAATAATTAAGTGATGTTGTTAATCTGGATCTTTTTTTTATGATCCTCATCAGTTTTGAAAAAAAAAAGAATCTTCAAAAGAAATACTATAAAATCATAATTCATGACTTGTATGAGGACTTATACATGCCAAGATTAGCTATATCCTAAAGACACATAACTGTAATATATTGAATGAGTTAGCACTAGAAAATTAGTAAGGATAAAATACTTATGTACTTTGAAAAATCTGAGAAATCAATTATAATGCATTCAACATCTAAAAATTAATTAAATTTAACCCACTGAAGTCTACAATTGTATATCATGCAAAAGATAGGTTAATGTAACAACAAATCAGAAAATTAGTGGCTTAGTTAATAATTTGGTGCACAGAACAGAATACTTCTTCAATCTTAAATATCTAAGAAACCTATGAGAATACATTCAACACCCAAAATTAAGCAATTCACTTTGAAACCACGCAACTCTACAGCCACATAACAAAGTGATACATGCATGACATATAAGTCAAGTCAGGATATCAATGTTCTCTCTATCTCTCTCTCTCTCTCTCTCTCTCTCTCTCTCTCTCTCTCTCTGTCTACTATAATTTTCATTAGTTCTAGAATCATAGTTTTCTATATCATTTAAAAAAAAACACTAATTACAACAATATCTATAATCATAACTACAACCACAACTACAGCCAACATCACCATCACCAAAAATATAATAATAATGATAATAATAACAATAATAATAATAATAATGATAATAATAATAATAATAATAACAATAATAATAATAGTAACAACAATTATGATAATAATAATAATAACAACAATAATAATAATAATAATAATAATAACAATACTGCTATCACTATTATTACTATTACTCCCCTTACTGCTTACTACAATTACTCCTAATCCTACTAAAGCTAATATTACTACTATTACTACTACTACTACTACTACTACTACTACTACTACTACTACTATCACTACTACTACTACTACTATTACTACTACTATTACTACTACTGCTACTCTCACTACTACTACTAGTATTACTTCTACTACTACTACTATTACTACTATTACTGCTATTACTATTACTATACTAATACTAATACGACTACGACTACGACTACGACTACGACTACGACTACGACTACGACTACGACTACAACTACGACTACGACTACGACTACGACTACGACTACAACTACGACTACGACTAAGACTACGACAAAGACTACGACTACAAATACAACTACATGTACAACTACATCTACAACTACTACTACCTCCACTGCTATTACTACTACTACTATGACTACTACTACTACTAACACTACTATGAAAACTACTATTTTCACTACTACTACTACTACTATGAGAGTTACAACTACTACAGTTAATACTATGCCTACCTATTAATACTATGACTACTACTACTACCACCACTACTACTACTACTACTACTACTACTACTACTACTACTACTACTACTACTACTACTACTACTACTACTACTACTACTACTACTACTACTACTACTACTACTACTACTACTACTACTACTACTACTACCACTACTACCACTACTACCACTACTACCACTACTAAGGCTACAAATATGAATACTGACAATAATAATAATAATAATAATAATAGTAATAATAATTATAATAATAATGATAATGATAATAATAATTATTATTATAATAATAGTCATTATCATCATCATCATCATCATCACCATTCAAATCACCACTATCACCATCACCATCACCATCACCATCACCATCACCATCACCATTATCATCATCATCATCATCATATCATCATCATCACCATCATCAGAATCAGAGTCAGAATAATAATCATAACAATCATTAAAACAATAATCAGCGCAGTAATAATCAAATCCAATATATAAATACCCAAATGACTAAAGAAACACACAGCTAAATCAAACAAGCCCTGTTCCTCACCTATGAGGTTTGGAATGTAAAGGAGAACACCATAATCGGGCTTGCCTCCCCTCTCTTCTTTCTGTGGTGATGGTGAGGCCGCAAAGCCGTTCATCACCATCGTCTTCTCTGAGTTAGTCATCGGGTCTGCTGATGTCTAGCTGCCTTGTCACTATGTAGTCTGAAAGGGAAGATTGTGTGTTAAGCTTTTCAACTGTGTGTGTTCTCTCTTGTGCTGAGAAATTAAGGATAAACTATCTAATGATAACTGATATCAGAATCTTCTAAACTTATTATAAGGGTTAGTCTACTAGAGATATAATAGATCAGATTATAATCCTGCAAATATGAGATTTATAGACAAAAAAAACAAAAAAACATAGAAACAATAGAAAATGTCCCATGGGTAACAGAAAATAATTATGAATAACAATGGGAGCAATATTAAAAATATGAAAAAACATCAACAGTGATGATTCCACCTGGTCTTGAGCCACACCTTACCCTGTCCTATATTTGAAAAAATAAAACTAGATGAAGCCCAGAATGTTCTTCTTTGTGCTTATTTTACAAAACATACATGTGTTTTTACTTAAAAATTTACAGTTATAATTCTTTGCTGGAAAATAAAATAACTTTCAAAGAACTTAATAATCAAGAGCATTAGTTCAAATAATTTCTAAAAAAAAATTATAAACACAGGTGCACTAATACAGAACACAAGAGTTAACTAAAAGCTACCATAGTACCAAATTTAAAATCAAACCTGCTAAAAAGCTCATTTTTTTCATCCAATGCTGCAAGGGTGTTGCTCAAAATGAAAAATAGAAAAAAAAAACTAAAACTTGAAACAATATGAAATAAAATATACTATATTCTTTCTGTTAAAACTGATACATGTCATTCTTTTATGAAATGCATACTGATTTTTCTAATATCTATGAATAAATGTTAATAATACTGGTCCACTATCATCCTGAAAATCTGAATTCATCACTATAAATCAAAAGAGAGTATGTGTGTATATGTGTGTGTGTGTGTGTGTGTGTGTGTGTGTGTGTGTGTGTGTGTGTGTGTGTGTGTGTGTGTGTGTGTGTGTGTGTGTGTGTGACATATACAGAAATTTCTAGTTATTCTTACTTTATTCTATCATATATTTAGTTTGCAATGTGTTTTCTGATTACTAATATTGTAACGTTTTGCACATTACGCAGAATCCCACAATTTTCCTAAACCAGTTGTACAATCAAAATACATAATAAAGCCTAAAAACATGAAAACACCAAGTCACGGTTACCTGTAACTTTTAATTCTTAAGATTTCTTAACTTGAATAGTAATATTTTCTGACACGCTTACATACCCAACACTCTAACACAGACTGGAAACAGAACGGTTGTAGTATCAAGGACTCTCCTCTCTCCTCTCTCCTCCAAACGACCTTTTCCTTTATTACATCACAATATAAGCCAAAAAAAAAAAAGTTTCGGTGTCTTTGCATACTGCCTATTGAGGGGGGAGGCGGAAACTGCTATTCATAAATTTCTATTCGTGACCCCGAAACAAGAAACAGTTGTATTCTACGATCCTAATTTCAATATACAACACACCACAACTGTTCTGTGCAATCTCTACATCTGAAAAACAATAAAATCCTCCTTTTTTTACTCAAGAATTTAACCTTTGAAGTTAATGAGCGTAGTACGCGATCTCTGGCAGGTGCAGGTGGTGACACGATTGCCAACTTGCTATTTACGCAAATTTATTTTCTTTCTATTAATAGGTTAACTGCGTAATATTGACTTTTTATCTCTTTTTCTTCTAATAATATTTAGATATCAACAATTTTATAATAAATATATTTCATCTTTGCAACATGTTTATTGTATAA
>BOPN01006079.1:7500-10000 GCA_017312705.2 Penaeus japonicus
AGTAAACAGTTTCTGTACCTAAAGCAACATTTCGAGTTTCCTACTGGACACTGCAAATCTGCTTCGAGATCACAGACCTCTGAAATTAAAATTGGATCTGAGCCTTATTCGTGAGACTAGATCATGGCTTACTTAAAGGGCTACAAAAAAAAAAAAAAAAAAAAAAAAAAAAAAAAGAAAAAAAAAAAAAAAAAAAAAAAAAAAAAAACACAGGTCACCACATGTCAGTTTGACCTGTTGACAAGATGTTGCTGAATTGGCGATCGTCCATAAGAGCTTACATGGTTTGACACAGAAGTACACGCAGTCGTGGGGTTGCACAGAATTATATGATAATAAAACCCACAAAAAATGTCTTGGAAACATACTAAAATAGCTCTTAATAATGGAATGATAGAGTGATAGGCAAAGAAAGGACGTTCACTCGAGTAAATTCTTATATGTGATTATCAACAATAGCCAAGTCGAGGAATAACCAGATCAGTCAGCTGGAGGATGAGTCAGCCAGATAAGCCAGTTATGAATATAGTCCTATTACACGAGCCTGTCTGTCAGCGGTGTCCCATTTGGAAGTTATGTGCGTCCGAGAGTCACGCAGTTATGCCGTACAAACGTCATACAACATGTGGTACACAGCATATGAATAATACTTTAAACTTCCACCCGAGAAAAGGACAATATTCTTTTTTCCCTAAATAGCCCTTTTTAATTATGACTCCACCCCCCCCCCCCATTCCATTATTATCATCTAACCCCATACGTGAATTTCTAAGACCTATCCTTACTACTCGAATTCTCTGAAAGCATAAAAATAACATAAGGCTTGAGGAACCTTACACGATGAATTAGTCTTCTTCTACGATGAAGGAAGGCCATAAACGCATTTTAATATTACCCGAGAGGGTTTTATTTCTAAATCACTAGAACCGTATCTGTGGGAGCTTCTACCTTTAATATGATGTTCTGGATAATATTCAGCAAGTCCTCTGCCTTTCCCTCTTTCTAATACGGTCCCCGCAAGTTCACCCGATAGACAAAACAGATGAAAAAAAAGGGAACAGCTGACAGCCACATCACTTAAGGTGTGTTACTGAAGGATGGTCGACCAAGTGAGAACCATCTCCCTCTCCCTCCCCCTCTCCCCCTCCCATCTCCCTCACTCTCTCCCCTCTACCCCCTCCCATCTCCCTCCCCCTTCCTCTCCCCTCTACCCCCTCCCATCTCCCTCCCCCTCCCATCACCCTTATCTCCCCGAAGTGTTAGTGACAAGGAGTCAAGAGTACCATGAGGTGAGGAGAGGAAAACCCCAAACCCAGAGACGAGACAAGGTGACTCACAAAGCTGGGTCAAATCAGCTGACTTGTGTGGGTTTCATCGTCACTCGTAATTTGTTTACACTTTTTTTTCTTAATGAAGTATAAGGCATAATTTAGTAGGCGGCGTGATACTTACTGTATATGTAGAAGTATTAGCTGATCCCGTATTCACTAACGGTATCGAAATAAAATAGATACAACAAGAGGATTTCTCTTATCTAGTTTCTCGAGGGAAAGTAGATACGCCTTGCAGCTTGGCACTGAAAATAACCCACTCACATGATCTTATTCCTAATCTGAATAAATGCCCCATGAACAAGATCTCCTTACGTAGCGCTGAAATTAGACCGATCACTTTTCGCCCTCTGCCTCTCGTCTTCTGGCAACCGAACCAAGATAAACTTATCATCCTTACTTCTATTTCCGTGTTCGTACGAGACGTCATGCTGTATATTCGTGCATCTGGAGCTCTTCAATTCTGCAATGTTGCAAAATTGATAATCAACGTCACCACTACCTGTCATCCGTAAGTGCATGGCATCATCCGTATCTATAAATAAGTGAATTATTTTTTTTTCGAATTATCAAAAATATTGAATTCATGGCACTGCTGAATATCCCTTTGACATTAATATTACTTATTATCAATATAATGATACGTTATAAAATGGAAATAGTGAGCTGCCTCGCTATGGTTATCAAAGCCAAAATCTCTAGTTTTTAGGGCGTTTTTAGAGGTTTTTTTTCATGCTGAATATCCCCTTGACATTGATATTACTAATTATCAATATAATGATACGTTATAAAATGGAAACATTAAGCTGCCTCGCTATGGTTATCAAAGCCAAAATCTCTAGTTTTTAGGGCGTTTTTAGCGGGGTTTTTTTCATGAAAAAACATTTACAAAAATGTTTTGATCTGAAATTAATTCACAGATATTCTTCCTAATGCATTCAAGGGCCTTACGTAAGTGGGAATATTAAATATATTCATCAGCGATCCTTATATAACGTAACAGCTGGATCAACGGAATCTGAAGTTTGATTCTATGCAATTTGATAACATAATTGGATTCGAATACTGTATATCGAATAAGTATTTGAAATGATTGGTACATATTTCTTGAAGTTATTTATAGTTTATTTGGATATTTTAGTGTATCTCTCTCTCTCTCAATCAATCTA
>BOPN01006079.1:25000-27500 GCA_017312705.2 Penaeus japonicus
CACATCCACAGACTGTCCAGTGTTCACATCCACAGACTGTTCAGTGTTCACATCCACAGACTGTCCAGTGTTCACATCCACAGACTGTTCAGTGTTCACATCCACAGACTGTTCAGTGTTCACATCCACAGACTGTCCAGTGTTCACATCCACAGACTGTTCAGTGTTCACATCCACAGACTGTTCAGTGTTCACATCCACAGACTGTTCAGTGTTCACATCCACAGACTGTTCAGTGTTCACATCCACAGACTGTCCAGTGTTCACATCCACAGACTGTTTAGTGTTCACATCCACTGACTGTTCAGTGTTCACATCCACAGACTGTTCAGTGTTCACATCCACAGACTGTTCAGTGTTCACATCCACAGACTGTTTAGTGTCTACATCCACAGACTGTCCAGTGTTCACATCCACAGACTGTTCAGTGTTCACATCCACAGACTGTGCAGTGTTCACATCCACAGACTGTGCAGTGTTCACATCCAGAGACTGTTCAGTGTTCACATCCACAGACTGTTCAGTGTTCACATCCACAGACTGTTTAGTGTTCACATCCAGAGACTGTCCAGTGTTCACATCCACAGACTGTTCAGTGTTCACATCCAGAGACTGTTCAGTGTTCACATCCAGAGACTGTCCAGTGTTCACATCCACAGACTGTCCAGTGTTCACATCCACAGACTGTTCAGTGTACACATCCACAGACTGTTCAGAGTTCACATCCACAGACTGTTCAGTGTCTACATCCAGAGACTGTTCAGTGTTCACATCCAGAGACTGTTCAGTGTTCACATCCAGAGACTGTTCAGTGTTCACATCCACAGACTGTTCAGTGTTCACATCCAGAGACTGTTCAGTGTTCACATCCACAGACTGTTCAGTGTTCACATCCAGAGACTGTTCAGTGTTCACATCCAGAGACTGTTCAGTGTCTACATCCACAGACTGTTCAGTGTTCACATCCACAGACTGTTCAGTGTTCACATCCAGAGACTGTTCAGTGTTCACATCCAGAGACTGTTCAGTGTTCACATCCACAGACTATTCAGTGTACACATTTATCTGACAGTGGCACACTTACAAAGCCTCCTATAGGACACTCGCCTCGCCCCTACACCGCCCACACCGGAGCTCATTCACTTACGCCCACATGCTGAGCTCGCAACGTCTCCTACAGCGTTATAGTGAGATCACACCGGAAATTAAGGAGGGGGTGGGAGGGAGAGAGGGAGTGGGGGTGAGGGTGGGGATGAGGGTGGGAAAGGGAGTGGGGGAAGGGGAAGGGGGAATGGAGTGAGAGAAGGGGGAATGGAGAGGGAGAGGAAGTGGGGGGAAGGGGATGTGGAGTTGGAGTGGGGGTTGGTGTGGGAGTGAGAAGAGGAGTCGTAGTGGTAGTAAATGAGGGAGGAGAGATGGAAAGGAGAAGTGATAGGGAGGGGGAGGGGGAGGGGAGAGAGAGAGAGAGAGAGAGAGAGAGAGAGAGAGAGAGAGAGAGAGAGAGAGCGAGAGAGAGAGAGAGAGAGAGAGAGAGAGAGAGAGAGAGAAAGGGAAAAAGAGAGAGAGACAGAACTAGCGAGAATGAAAGACAAAGAGAGAGAAAGCGAAGGAAATTGAAAGAAAAACGAAAAATAAAACGAGCCCTCATGCGGAAAGTGGATCTCTCATAAGCATAAGGTCTCATTCAAAAGCCTAGCACAGTAGCCTATGGAGACTTAGTCCTCGACTCGGGCTATCTACGAACTCAATTGTCAGCCACTACACTGTACAACATCCCTACACCATATCATAGCCACCCTACTTGTTTACAATAGCTCCGATAAACACCTTCACACATACACACTGATAAACATACAAGCAGGTCGAACACACACGCACTAAAAAAAAATAAAAAAAGGCAAACAAACAAACAGGTCAACAAACACACAACGAGACACCATCAACACATGTATACGTTTCAGCGCCGCCTTGCACTGTGACGTCACGTGCCGGTCGCTGCTCTACAAAGGGCCGAATCATAACCATGGAGTGACGTCACTTCCTCCTTATACCGGTTGGATTGTGTGTATTTCCTGGCACTCATTCCGGCCATTGGGATATTGTCTCGAGGGCTGCACGTGGCTGGGCGGTTTCTCTTGTTAAGCTAATTAGTTTTGTAATATTCATCTATCGGTTAGTTTCTCTCTTTAGGGTATTCATCTTTGTAATTCTCATTTATCGGTTAGTTTCTCTTTTTAGGGTAGTCATCTTTGTAAATCTCATTTATCGGTTAGTTTCTCTTTTTAGGGTAGTCATCTTTGTAAATCTCATTTATCGGTTAGTTTCTCTTTTTAGGGTAATCATCTTTGTAATTTTCATTTATCGGTTAGTTTCTCTTTTTAGGGTATTCATCTTTGTAATTCTCATTTATCGGTTAGTTTCTCTTTTTAGGGTAATCATCTTTGTAATTCTCATTTATCGGTTAGTTTCTCTTTTTAGGGTAGTCATCTTTGTAAATCTC
>BOPN01006079.1:50000-52500 GCA_017312705.2 Penaeus japonicus
TACATATATATATGTATGTATGTATATTATATATATATATATATATATATATATATATATATATATATATATATAATATATATACATATATATACATACACATTACGTGCCCGCTTTCTGCTTTCCTACAATATGAAAGCATTAAGACATAGAAATCTAAATTGAAGAAAAGTAGGAAAGGCGGAAATGAGGGAAGGAGGAGAGAGAGAGAGAGAGAGAGAGAGAGAGAGAGAGAGAGGTCTCTCTCTCTCTCTCTCTCTCTCTCTCTCTCTCTCTCTCTCTCTCTCTCTCTCTCTCTCTCTCTCTCTCTCTCTCTCTCTCTCTCTCTCTCTTTTCCACTTTCTTTCTTTCTCTCTGTCTCTGTGTCTCTTGGTTGTATGCAGCACCTCCCTCTCCTCCGCCCATCCCCCTCACCCATTCCCTCTTTTCACACCTTACCATTCTCCTACTCCTCCTTCTTTCCCCTTTCCTCCCTTCTCCCCTTCCTCCTTCCCCCTTCCCTCTTCCATCTTCCCTCTTCCCTCTTCCCCCACTGTCATCTCCCTTCTCCCCCCCTCTCCATCCCTCTCCTCTTCTCCCCCCCCCTCTCCATCCCTCTCCCCGCTTTGCAAACTGAGCTCAAGGGCTGCTTCCTCATCCTTCTCTTCCTCCTTCACCTCTCCCTCCTCCTCCTCTTCCTTTCCCTCGTTTTCTCCTTCGTTCTTCTTTCGCTGTGTCTCCTGAATTTTTTATCTTCTTGCTCTCTTCATCTCCTTATCCTCCCACCTCCTCTCCTGTCCAATTTCATCCTTTTCTACTTTTTCTCCCTTCCATACTACTCCTTCTTCTACTCCCTCCCTCTCTACCTCTTTCCGTCCCTCCCTCTCCCTCCCTACTCTCTTTCTACCTCCTTCCAGTAAATAAATAAACAAATAAATAATAGCTAAAAAATAAAAAATAAATAAATAAAAAGAACAAAACGAAAGAAATAAGAGAGTTGAAAGAAGCCGAAAGATCTCGCATTCCCTCTCACGCAAATGCTTGTCGTGAGGGAGGAAGGGTCAGCTGACGTGAGTGCGGGATGAAGTGAACCGAGTGAAATGATACCCCGGTCGGAGGAGGGAAGATGTGAAATGGGATGAAGGATGAAGTGTCTGTGGGGGGAACGGGTGAGGGGGGGGGTAAAGAGAGAGGGAGAGGGAGAGGGGGAGGGGGAGGGGGAGGGGGAGGGAGAGGAAGAGTGGGAGGGGGATGGAGAGGGAGAGGGAGAGGGAGAGAAAGAAAAAGAATAACAAAAAGAAAGAGAAAGAGAGAGGTAGGTAAAGAAACAGAGCCAGACAGAGACAGAGAGAAAGGGATGGCTCTGTGTAAACATCACAGACCCACCCGGAGAAATCGAAGACAGGCCTCCACGACGGAACTATTTTCCAAGAGATCATGAAATGTGGAGCTAAAGACGAAATATTAAAAGGACAAAAGCATGGTTACTATTAATATTGTAGATTTTTTCAGGACTATCTATATAAGGAAGGAGCTAAATTAGATAGAAAAAGATAGCAGTCCCTATGTAAACAATAATACTAAAGGAACGACCGATAACAAAATCCAACAGACGAAATACAAAGGAACTACCCATTCACACCATGATATAAACACCATACAGTTTCGGAAGAATGCACAGTTGATGCGTTTAAAAGTACACATCAAAAAATGAACCTGTAAAATTACTGTTGATCGAAAGAAAGACCCACTTCAAAATATCCTGTAATTTAAAAGAGTCAATAGGCCTACATTTTACCGAGGATCGACATAATGAGATAAACACCATAACAGTCTTCGAAGAATGCATGGTTGATAAGAAAGAAAAAAAAAACATAAACAGGAGAACCTGTAACACAAGAGAGTGCCAATAAGCCTACATTTCCGCGGGGACTTACATCATGCTCACGACGCGATCCGAAACACCTGCGTCAGTAGACACCAGGTCTTGGGGGGCGGCGTCTATGATCACGTTGGCTTTTTCGTGCTTCTTGTCCAGCATCCCGCGATACATGTTGTACACCAGTTTGCGCACCTGCGGGTCCTTCGGGTCCGCCTTCTGCCCGGTGGCCGAGCCGTTGGCAGCGATTCGAACGTTTCTTGTGGAGCTCATGGCTGGCCCGCCGTCGACAGGGGGGTTTTACGGCTATTTGGTTTTGGCTTTTTGTGCGATTGGTGGGCGATCTTTCGATTGGAAGATCGGTCTCTGGTGGGTTTTGCTTTTCTCGTATCTTGTGGTTAGATACTCGATTTATGCAACTGACAGTTGTTGATAATAAACAAACTATGTAATGCTTTCTTAAAAACCGTATATCATGAGGTAGAGAATAATACCGAGCAATGTGATGTACCCAACACGAGAGTGCTTTCCGGCGATTGCAACTCTTTTCACTGACACACTCACGGCACTGCGCTGACAAAGGACCGTCCTCGCATGGCACGTGTGGACGACTGACTGAGTGTCGGCGTCGAGGGAGGTCGA
>BOPN01006079.1:55000-57500 GCA_017312705.2 Penaeus japonicus
AAAATTCAAAGACAGATTATAAAAGATAGATGAGAAAGATACAAACAAACATATACACATACACAGAACAAAAAATTCAAAGATAGTTTTAAAAAGATACACGAGAGATACAAACAAACAGACAAAAGAAATCACAGCAAGATACACACAACCACACCGCCTGAAACACGCCAAGATCCAAGCATAAAAGGTTCCGCTGCAAGCTTTCCTTCTTGCAAGCAGAGTGTCTCAACCGAAAGCGCTGAGCGAAAGCAGTGAGGGAAAGGGAACTCTGCGCAAACCTCTGGGTGAGTCGAGAGTGAAAACTGAACCCGTGTAGCTCGCTGAGGTTTGATATTTTTGGCTCTAAGGAGGTACTTTTTGGGTGGATTTGGGTGGAGAGTGAAAGAGTGGGGGGAGGGGGGGAAGAAGGAGAGAGAAAGAGAGAATCTGAGATAAGCAGGAGAGGTAGAGGGAGGGAGGATGGTGTAGGAGAGAGAGAGGGAGAGAGCAAGAGAGAATCTGAGATAAGCAGGAGAAGTAGAGGGAGGGAGGATAGTGTCGGAGAGAGAGAGGGGTGAAAGGGAGAGAGAAAGAGAGAATCTGAGATAAGCAGGAGAGGTAGAGGGAGGGAGGGGGGAGAAGGAGAGAGCAAGAGAGAAGCTGAGATAAGAGAGGTAGAGGGAGGGAAAATGGTGTAGGAGAGAGAGAGGGATGAAAGGGAGAGAGAAAGAGAGAAGCTGAGATAAGCAGGAGAGGTAGAGGGAGGGAGGATGGTGTAGGAGAGAGAGAGGGGTGAGAGGGAGAGAGAGTGGGAGGGGGGATGGAGAAAAGGAAGGTGTAAGAGGGTATGAGAGAGATAAATAGGGAGGGAGGAAGAGGAGGAAAACTGATAGGGTAAGAGGAGACAGAGAGAAAGGGGGGTTAGGAATGTGAGGCAGAAGGGTAAAAAATAGTGCGAGAAGGAGAGAGAGAGAATAAAGGAAGAAAGCAGAGAAAGAGAGGGAAAAAAACAAAACAGCAGAAAACAGGAAAAAAGGTGTGCATATGAATTGAGACAGACTACAACAAAAAGCAAAGTAATTACCTCTAATTATTCCTCATTACACAACTCAAGTCTTAATTCATAACAATGTCAAGCCCTCTACCCTCCCCCCTTCCCACACCCCTCCCATCCCCAGTTCCCTCTCCCACCCACCTCTCACCCCCACCCCATTTCCACCTCCACCCCTCCCTCCCACCTCCCCCGCCTCGACGATTCATCTTTCCACTTTGCATACCGACAACGCCTCCCTTTGCGTCAGTGTGCAACATGCGTCAACGCGAAGCAGCAGACGTCACCGGCAGAGGGACGCGTGTAAACGTTCACGATTATCCTATGGAGAGTGACGTCACGAAGGATGCAGGTGCCTCCGGTCACCTCCCCTCCTCTCCCCTCCCCTCCCCTCCCCCCGCGTCCTCTTCCCCTCCCTTCCCTTCCTCCCCTCTCCCCTCTCCTCCCCTCCCCCTCTTCCCTTCATCCTGTCCGGCCTTAGGGGAGTGATTGAGCTAATATATATATATATATATATATATATATATATATATATATATATATATATATATATATATATATATATATATATATACATACACACACACACACACACACACACACACACACACACACACACACACACACACACACACATATATATATATATATATATATATATATATATATATATATATATATATACATGTATATATACATATACATATATATATACATACATACATACATATATATATATATATATATATATATATATATATGCATATACATATATATATATATATATATATATATATATATATATATATATATATATATATATACATATATATATATATATATATATACATATATATATATATATATATATATATATATATATATATATATATATATATATACATACACCATTGCTTCATAATAATGGTGCCATTTTTCATTAGTTAATTCATAAAGTGAAATCAACAACGGAAGTGTGACAGTTTTAAAACCTTCGTCAATTATTAATCTTATTGATGCGTATCTTTCTCCTTACTCAAAATTCATGAAGTTAAATGCTATTTTTTGTCTTTTGATCTTAGAACCGTAAAATTATGCATATTATATACTATATATCATGCATCATTATCATCATCATCATCAACATCATCATCATCATCATCATTATTATCATTATCATCATCATCATCATCATTATCATTATCATTATCATTATCATCATCATCATTATCATCACCATCACCACCACCATCATCATTCACTATCTCCACTAAACTGTAAACTGGCGAATGTTTCCACTTATGATCATTACCATAACCCTCACCACCACAATCACCACCAACATTACCACCATCACCACAATCATCACCATCACCACCATTATCACCATCACCACAATCATCACCATCACCACTATCATCACCACCTCCTCCCTGAAGAAATCCTCACCACCACCATCATCACCAT
>BOPN01006079.1:64009-74009 GCA_017312705.2 Penaeus japonicus
ATTATTATTATCATCATTATTATTTCATACATTTTTCAGTATACATGCACAGAGCCTTACCTGCTGTAGGTCCCCCAGGCTGGAGGAAAGCGGCTGCCCCGCCGCCCACGCGCCGCCCATCTCCAAGGCGGCCTCCGTGAGCGCCTCCGCCCCCGCGCCCGCGCCCGCCTCGGCCCCCGCCACCGCCGCCACCGCCGCCGCCGACGCGCCGCCGCTCAGGTTGCCCGTCGACTTGGAGAGCTTGGCGTGCGGGCGCTCGATGGGGCGGAACCCGAACTCCATGGGGTCGGGGCTGAACTTGGTCACCGGAAGCGTCTTGGACGATCGCAGGTCGCCCGTGCTGGCCGAGTGCCAGCGCTGCGGCCCCGTGGCCTCCTGCGCCTGCGGCCCCTGCGGCCTCCGCGGGTCCTGCTGCTTCTCGGAGCGGCGCCGCATCTCGCGGTCGCTCTGCTTGCGGATCTGCCGCTCCAGGTTGCGGATGGACTTCTCCTGCGCCTCGTACAGCTCCTCCTCGCTCTGCGCCTGCAGCTCCTCGAACTTCTCCTCCTGGTGCGGCGACTCCTTGTCCGACTCCTCCGCCTCCTCCTCGTCGGGGAGGTCCCACTCGGAGGCGTAGTCGTCCGAGTCGTAGAACTGCGACTTCTTCTTCTCCTCCAGGTGGCGACGGTAGTTCTCGTAGATCGCGGCCTCCTGCCGCATGCGCTCCTCCTCCTGGCGCCGCATGTCCTCCAGGCGCAGCTGCTCCTCCGCCTGATCCTCGCTCTTCTTCTGCTCCTTCAGCCGCGCCGCCTCCTCGCTCCTCACCTGCTGCTCGTACCTCCTCTTCGCCTTCATCTCCGCCTTCCTCTGCTGCTCCGCCATCCACGCCTCCTCCTGGCCCCCTCTCCTCCTCCTCCTCCTCTCCGCCAGCTCCTCCTCCTCCCCCTCCTCCTCCTCGCCCTGCCCCTCCGTCTGCCCCTCCGACCGCCTCCGCCTCTGCTCTCGCCTCTTCTCCTTGCGCTTCTCTTGCTTCTTCTGTTCGGCGCGTCTTCTCTCCTCCTCCTTCCTCTTCTCCTCCGCAAGTCGCGCTTGTTCTTCCACCTTCCTCTTCTCCTCTTGGCGCAACTGTTCTTCTAATTTCCTTTTCTCTTCTTGTCTCAATTGTTCCTCTAGTTTTCTCCGTTCTTCGGCTTCTTTCTCCGCCTGTCGCTTCTTCTCTTCTTCTAGTCTTCGTTGTTCTTCCATCTTCCTCTGTTCTTCGAGTCTTCTCTTTTCTTCTAGTTTCTTTTGTTCTTCCAATCTTCTCTGTTCTTCCAATCTTCTCTGTTCTTCTAATCTCTTTTGTTCTTCTGCTCTCCTCTTTTCTTCCAATCTTTTTTGTTCTTCTAATCGTCTCTGTTCTTCCAACCTCTTCTGTTCTTCTATTCGTTTTTGCTCTTCTAGTCTTCGCTTTTCTTCTAATTTCCTTTGTTCTTCCAACCTTCTTTGTTCTTCTATTCTTCTTTGTTCTTCAAGTCTTCTCTGTTCTTCCAATCTTTTCTGTTCCTGTAATCTCTTCTGCTCTTCCAATCTTCTTTGTTCTTCTAGTCTTCTCTGTTCTTCCAATTTCTTCTGTTCTTCTAACCTTCTTTGTTCTTCTAATCTTTTTTGTTCTTCTAATCTTTTCTGTTCTTCCAATCTTTTTTGTTCTTCTAATCTCTTTTGTTCTTCCAATCGCTTTTGCTCTTCACGTCTTCTTTGCTCTTCCAATCGCTTTTGTTCTTGCAATCTCCTTTGTTCTTCTAGTCTCTTTTGTTCTTCGAGTAACTTTTGTTCTTTTATTCTTCTCTCTTCCTCTCTTTTCCTTTGTTCTTCGATTCGTTTTTGTTCTTGAAGACGCTTTTCTTCCTCTCTGCGTCTTAGTTCTTCAGCTTCTTCGCGTTTCCTTTGTTCTTCGGCAATTTGTCTCTGTTCCTCTATTCTCTTTTCCTCTTCTTTTTTCCGTTCCTCTTGCTTTTTTAGTTCCTCCTTCTTTACCATCTCCTCCTGGATCCTCTGCTGATCCCTTTTAAACTGCTCCTGCAATTTTTTTTTATCCTCCTGCTTCCTTTTCTCCTCGACTCTCTTCCTCTCTTGCATCGCTATTTCGTACTGCTTCCTCTGCCCTTCCGGCAGCCTCTGGTTCCTCGCATCATCACGCTTCTTCTGTTCCCCGATCATCAGCCTCGCCTCCTGCTTCTTCTTCTCTATATCGATCAGCTCCTGGTCCTTCTTCCACTGCGGGATGTCGCCGCCGCTGCCGCCGACGGCCCCGACGGCCCCGACGGCCCCCAGCGCCGAGCGCCTCTTCTCGGTGGCGGCGGAGGGAGCCTGGTCGGGCAGCCGCCGCTCCTCCGACTTGAGGCGCCGGTGGTCGTGGTGGCGGTGCCGCTCCCGCCGCATGTCGTCCACCGAGAAGTTTTCGTACTTCTTGATGGCGCCCTTCTTCCTCTTCTCCTCCAGGTTTTTCTCCTGCATCCGCCTGATCTGCTCGTCGCGGCGGCGGTTCTCCTCGCGGATTCTCTCCTCCTCCTCCTTCCGCTTCGTCAGCGCTTCTTGCTTGAGGTGAGCCGTCGGGGCGAAGGCCGACGGGCGCGCCAGCGAGAAGGAACCCGGCTCCTCCGCCTCGGCCTGCGACGAGAGGGCAGCCTCCTGAGCCTCTAGCTGCATCATCCTCATCGTCGGGGAGATGACTTCCGGGACGGCGGCGGGGGGCTCCTTCGGCGCCGGCGGAGGCTGCTCGCTCATCGACTCCCTCCTCTTGGCCACCATCATCAGCTCCTCCAGGCGGCGCTTCTCCTGGATCAGCTGCTGCAACTGCTTCCTCTTCTGATCCTCCGTCAGGAGCTGCGGATCCTGTATCTCCATGGGCGGCTCCTTCCCCTTCTTCTGCAAGAAGGACTTCTGGGTCGCCGGCACCTGAGAGGCCGACTGGGAATTGAACACGCTCTGCTTGGAGGCCGCGCTCTGGGTCGTCTGCTGGAGGGTCACCTGGCTCATCGACTTCATCTGAGGCCCCTGCGATTGCAGCTGCTGCAGCTTGCTCGTCAGCTGCGTGGGGCTGAGCGCCCCCGACTGCTGCGCCGCGCTCGGCTGAGCGAACTGAGTGGGGGAAAACAAGGGCGTGGAATAGATAGACCCCGTGCCGCTCTGCAGGGGCGTCGACGTCTGGTGCGGCGGCGGAGAGAAGGACTGCACCGGCGAGAAGAAGACCGGCGGCGGGGAAGTAAACTTGGCCGAGGGCGACGTGACCTGCGGCGGCGTCATAAACTGCTGCACCGGCGACTGCGGCAGCTGCGGCGGAGAGGAGTACCGCTGGACCGGAGATAGAGCCTGCGCCGGCGGAGACGCGATGCGTTGCGGGGAAATGGAGAAGCGCTGCCGGGGCGTGTGCACGGCGGACGCGGAGCGCGAGCTGAACGGGGAGACAGTCTTCTTCTGCAAGTCCTTCTTGCGCTTCCGCTCGGCCTCCTCGGCGACCTTCTCCTCGATCATCAGCTTCTCCAGCCGCTTCTGGTTCTCGTAGTTCTCATCCACCAGATTCCTGCAATCAAGGAGGTTCCTCATACCGATTCTAACCGCGATTTGACACTAGTGGCCCACTCCTGGCTATTCCACAGCAGTTAGCAAATATAGAACATCTAAACAAAGAACAAAAGGACTGATAGAGATCTTCCCGAATTTATATAAGCCATGAGTAATAACGTCTCTAATGAAAACAGATTTATCATGTCTTTCATTATCACAGACTTCATTCCGCTGCGGTATTTATGGCTAGACATTCTCTGTTAGACTAAAAGTACTATTAGAAACGTTAGCTTATCTTAGAATTGTTATGTCTGACATTACCTTTATCTTTTATTTTATTTTACCACATTATGATTAGCATAAGTCACCACTTTTCAGCCAAATGACACGAGCCTTAGCAAGATGCCACAACTCCTCTAAAAAACATTTCTGCAACAGCATTATTATCTACGTGCATTCTTATTATTATCTATATATCTATATACCATTAATATCTATCGTTATCATCACTGACCTGCTGTTTTTACTGATATCTTTAGGGCTTATACATGACCTGTAACGGTATTGAAGCTATAAGGACAGTATATCATCTGTTGATCATATTCTATTACCAAATATGCTAATTATCATAATTCGCTATCACTGTTATTGATATCATATTTCTATCAATATTTATATATAGTGAAAACATACTACTGTAACTCCTATCATTGCTACTGTTCATCAATTTTATATTTATTCAATATTTCAAATATTGTTATTATGATTGCAATTGTCATAATCTATGGTCAATTTACAGCTTGATATATCATCATAAAAAGCAATACTGTCCTTATGATGTCCCTGTTTATCTAGGTACCAAATGAAACAATGAAATACAATGAAACAACAACTCAAAATAGCGTAAAACAAAATGATGATGATGACAATGATGATGATAGTAATGATAATGATAATAACAATAATGATGATAATTATAAAAATGACAATGATATTAATGATAGCAATGATAATAATGATGGTAATTTTAGTGATAATGATAATAGTAATAGATAATAGTGATAATAGTACTACTACTACTAAGGATGATAGCGATAATGATAATGATGTTGATGATGATAACAATAACGATGATAATAATAATAATGATAAGGATGATCATGGTGATAAAAGTAATAATGATACGAACAATGATAGTAATTTACAATAATAATGGTGATGATGATGATAGCTGTAATAAAAATATAATGCTAATGATGATGATAATAACGACAGCAATAATGATAATAATGATAATAATGATAATGATAATAGCTAAAGGTGAGGATAATGATAATGATAACAAAGATAATGATAATAATGATAAAGATAGCAAAATTAATAATAATAACAACAATGACGATAATGACAATGACAATGACAATCGAACTTCCAAACTCACTGGCTTTTCCTAAGCGTAAGTTCGACCTTGTTTCCCGCCGCCTTCACGAGGTCACACGCATCGAAGTGACACAGCGTCCGGGCGTCGTGACCTTCGATCATGAGAATAGTGTCACCCGGTGCCAAGTGCTGCGAGGCCAACGTCCCCGGTGTCACCTGGCGAGAGAAGCGGTCATGAGGGGAGGGGGGGGAAAGACTGTGCATGGCGTTATGGAGGGAGGTATGCTCTTGGTGTGGGGGTGTGTTGTGCATGACTTTATGGTGTGTTGTGTATGGTGTTACGGTGAGTGGTGTGTTGTGCATGGTGTTACGGTGAGTGGTGTGTTGTGCATGGTGTTACGGTGAGTGGTGTGTTGTGCATGGTTTTACGGTGAGTGGTGTGTTGTGCATGGTGTTACGGTGAATGGTGTGTTGTGCATGACTTTACGGTGAGTGGTGTGTTGTGCATGGTGTTACGGTGAGTGTTGGGGTGTGTTGTGCATGGTGTTACGGTGAGTGGTGTGTTGTGCATGGTGTTACGGTGAGTGGTGTGTTGTGCATGGTGTTCCGGTGAGTGGTGTGTTGTGCATGGCTTTACGGTGAGTGGTGTGTTGTGCATGGCTTTACGGTGAGTGGTGTGTTGTGCATGGCTTTACGGTGAGTGATGTGTTGTGCATGGTGTTACGAAGGAGAGGGGCTTTGTGCATGTATTTTGAGGGAGACATGCTTTGTGCATGTTTTTGAGGGAGAAGTGCATGATATTATGAGAGATAGGTTGTTCATTGCTTTTTTGGATGATTGTTTTTTTTTAATGCATGGCTTTATGACTGAGATATAAGCCTATGTTGTGCATATCGTTATAGAGAGGAGGTACTGTGTGCATGACGTCATGAGTAAGAGGTACAATGTGCATTGTGTTACAAGAGAGGTACTTTGGGTGTGACTCTCTGATAGAGAGGTATAGTGTGCATGGCATTTTGAGAAAGATAAGTATTATGTGCATGGCATTATGAGAGAGAAATATTTAAGTGCTGTTTATGAATGAAAGTTGTTTTTTTTCTTATAAATCATACACTAATATCAAGAGGGAGGTTCAATATGAGAAAGATTCAAAACCTATAACATAATAAGAAGATATAATGAAAGGCAATCATGACTTCCTAAGGGAGCGCCAAACTGCATGCCGTCATGAAGGACAATCAAATGCATGACCTCATAAAGAAACCAAATGAATTGTAGTGTGAGAAAGAAACAAAGAAAAAAAAAATAAGACATCCTTTAGTAAGGAACAGACAAAGGGATGACGTCACAACGTGAGGACCCTTCAATGTATCATGTTACGTCAAAGAAATTTAATATATTAAGTTCAAAGGGAGATACGAAAATAAACAAGAGCACAAAGAGTGAAGCAACATGTATGACGTCACACGAAAAAAGTGAATCTTAATTTTTTTTTTCTCTAATTTTTGTGTCTGTGTGAAATATATGTGTGTCTCTGTCTATTTCTCTCTATATGAATTTCTCTATCTATCCGTCTCTATCTCAGTCTTTCTCTTCTCTATTCACCCTCTCTCTCTCTCTCTCTCTATCGATTTCTCTTTATCTCTCTATATCTATCTATCTACATGTATGGGCGTCCACAGAAGGACATCGAGAAAATGGTGGAATTAAGGAGACTACTCATCAACATTAAAAATAATAGGAGTGTGATTGTTCAGAGCAGAGCTTAGCAAAAAAAATAAAAAATAAAAAAGAATATATATCACAAGAATAGATAAATACTTGTAAAAACGAATCATGTCTGCAATGCATTCATAACTGTTACTTTTGACACAGTCTACCCTTTCCGACACAGAGAACCATTTTCCCCATCCTCGTTGACTTTTGTGTATACATCTACATTTGCCTGTGTGTGTGTATATGTATATGTATATGTATATATATGTATATATATATATATATGTATATATATATATATATATATATATATATTTATATATATATATATATATATATATACATATATACATATATATATATATATATATATATATATATATATATATATATGTATATTATATATATATATATATATATATATATATATATATATATATATATATATATATATATATATATATATATTATATATATATATATATATATATATATATATATATATATATATATATATATATATATATATATAATATGCATATATATATATATATATATATATATATATATATATATATATATATATATATATGCATATTATATATACATATATATATATATATATATATATATATATATATATATATATATATATATATATAATATGTATATATATATATATATATATATATATATATATATATATATATATATATATATATATATATATATATATGCATATATATATATATATATACATATATATATATATATATATATATATATATATATATATATATATATATATATATATTCATGTTAATTATATAAAGACAAAGTCTTGAAACAAGGAGTGTTTCCACAATCTAAAAAAAACTCTACGGCAAAACACCGCCCCATTTCAACATCGCGCCGATGATGTCAGGCGAAAGACTTCGGTATGCATTGGCCAAGACCCCACAGAAGGTAGCCAATCTGTGGCCATGTGACATAAATCTGTGTTGCTCCGGTATTCTCCTTATTTCTCCTTTGGGTCCATTACTAAATAAGACCCATGGCACATAATACGATAATGAAAAAGAAAAACAAAACAAAATAATTATGATGATTTTTAATGGTATTGATGATTTTTTTTTCTTTCTTTCAAATCGAACTATAAAACGACGAATTCGAATCAATGTTGAAATAATAGAAAGAAATAATAATATTTCAGCGATTTAAGTTAATTACAAAATATGGCGAAATAACTTTCAGAACGGTTATCATAGCTATAAAAATAACAGTGATATTGATAACATGATATTCATGAAGATGATGATAATGATAGTAATAAAAGTAACACTGATAATTAGGAGAATGATTATGATGATTGCGATGACGATAATCATAATCAATCCAATAATAATAATCTTTATAATAATTACGATAATGAGGATTACAGTAATAGTTACGATTATGACATCAAGGATAATAATAACTATAATGAGGGTCATAGTAATACTAATATTACCAATAGTAGCTGTAGTAATGATAGCAATAATAATGATATTATCATCAATAATGATAATAATCAGAATATCAACAAAAAATAATAATGATAACAACAATGATAATGATAATAATAATACCATCAATAATAATAGCAATAGTAATAGTAATATTCGAAATAGTAACGACAACAACAACAACAATGATAATGATAACATTGGCAATGACAATAATAATAATAATGACACTAATAAAACATAATGACGATAATAACAACAGTAATAAAGATACTACTAACAATAATAATAAGGATTATTATAAAAAAACAATAACAATGATAATGATTACAACATCAATATCAGCGAAATTGATAACAATGATAATGATATTGATAGCATAATAAAAGTGGTTATAATATTACAATTATTAACAATAATGATAAAAAACGGTATTAATGATAATGATCCCAATAATAATAATAATAACAATGCTGCTCATGATGTTATAGATAAAAATGATAATGATAACAAAAACGATAATGATAATGATAATGCCAATATGAATAGGAAATAAATAATAAGGATGATGAAAAAGGATGGTGATAATTAATGATATTATTAATAACAACAATGATAATAATGATAATGATAACGTTAACAATAACATTACTTACAATAATGATAATGATAATAACAATAATAATAGTAATAATAATTATATTGATAATGAATGGAATGATAATACTGATAATAATAAGGATAATAATGACAAAAATAATAATGATAATAATGATAACTAGGTTGATTGTAAAAATGATTTCACTAATGCTCATAGTATTACTAGTATTGCAATTATCATTATTAATAATAACAAGAACAACGAAAATTGTTATTATCATAATAATAATGATAATAATGAGTGAAAGTGATAATAGCAATATGATAGTGATGATAATAATAATGATAATAATGCTTACGATAATGATAATTATATTGAAAGTAAATTAAACTACTACTAATGATAATGATAATGGTGATAATAATTATTTTGATAATGATGATGATGATATTAAAGGATAATGATGATAACACTGATGATAGTAATATTGATGATGATAGGGATAATGATAAGCAGAATTATTATAAAGATAGTGATAATAATACTAGGAATAATAATGATAATGATAATAACATTAATAATGATGATAGTAATAATAATGATAAACATAATGATAATGATAAATATGATAACAACAACAACAACACTAGTAATAATGATGTCAATGATAATCATAGTAATGATGATGATAACAATAAAAAATAGTAACAATAATAATGATGATGTTGATGATGATAACAAGAATCATAATAACAACAATAATAATGATAATGTTCATAATGATGATAATGATAATAGCATTAATAAGGATAACAATAATGATAATGATACAAATGATAGTAATAATGATTATAATCATAATGATAACGATAATCATAAGTATGATTCTAATGGTTATGATAATGGTGGTAATGTAAAAAGTAATGATAGCAGTAATGATGATGATGGGAAAATGATAATGATAATAAAAATAATGAAGATAATGATAATTATAATGATGATGATCATCATTATCTGATAATAATTGCAATGATTATGACAATCATAAAAGTGATGATGGTAATGAAAATTATAAGGATGAACATTTGAGTAATAATGTCAAATAAAGATGATGATAACAATGGAAATGATGATAATGATAGTGAAGATACTATGAGTAACAACATGAATAATAACTACGACGACGGTCATTCAATAATTACAATATTTGCAACAATAATAAAGATAATTATAATGGCATTGATTATAATAGCAACAACAATAGAAATAAACA
>BOPN01006079.1:81509-83376 GCA_017312705.2 Penaeus japonicus
CAATTGCACCACGTGGAGTTTAGGAGGAATCCGTCTCCTGGGCTCTCGCTCTGCTCGCTAATGCAGCGACCCGATTCCCAGTGTGTAGAACAGGGGTCCTTCGGTATGATTTTTGTTCTTTTCTTTTCACTTGTCTTTCGAGTACTGAAGTATGTAAATAATTCCTTTGCCAATGAGTCGATGTGTCCGCGACCGAGGAAACCTCCTGCTATGCCTTCCTTGCCAACACCAACAATCAAGGTATTTCTCCTCGGTTCTTCATAATGACTGCGAGTGTCGACACGCCATTAACCTCCCTTTATAAAAATTGCCGTTTGACAGGTCCTCCCGAACGAACTGCAAACACCACAAGTTTTCTGATTATGTACTCCTGTTTCTGCGTCACATTCTCTCTCGCGTCACGGAACTTTCTGCGGATTTAATCTCACTTATTACGGTGCGGGGGCGAGGCCGTGTCTCAGCTCCGCCTCGACGAACTGTCACTGGCCGCACCGAGCATGTATGGCGGAAAAGGAGAGCCAGAGAGACTCCCTGTAGCGCGGAGTCTCCCCGGCAACTAGCGGCGCGAGCGGCACTACGGCAGCTGGTCGTCTTGTCTCAGATGTCTCCGCGGACACGAGAGGGCCGCCGTATGGTCCGCCGCCGCTGCCGCCGCTGCCTCCGCCGCCGCGCGAGCCGTCTTGCACTGAGCGCGCCGGCGACCGCCCCGACCGCCCTTGAGGGACTTTAGCAAAGCCGTGTTTTGGTGTCGGGAATCGCAGAATCATTCGGGCCTCACGGGAATCTGCCGCTGTGAAACGTCATCACGTGCTGGGCTTGGGTTAAAGGCTCGATTGTAGACAGTCATAACAATACAAAATTGTGCGCTTTTGTTAGCTCAGTTGTTACCTACAACCAATCATGCGTACATGTATACTTAGATATATGGTTGAGTGTATGCTTCTGTGTTTAAGTGCTTGTGTCTGAATAAGCGTGTGTGTGTGTGTGTGTGTGTGTAAGCGTGTGTGTGTGTGTGTGTGTGTGTGTGTGTGTGTGTGTGTGTGCCTGTGTATTGTGACTGTGCCCGTGTCTGTATGCACACACATTCTTTTTTTAAATCCGAATATTCCTCTTTTGATCAACTCAAACGATAGCACTGATTTAGCGTTGACCGACACCACAACCAAAAAAATAATGAGCAACACTGATAAACAATAACAAGAACCCTCTCTAAGCTGGACATCATCGAGAGACACAGCTGAGTTGGCACCACTGGGAAGGCGAGAGAAAGTGGCACCTATGGCACGTAATGCTGCTTATGTAAATGTGGAAATGACAGTAATGCTGCTTCGAGATTCACGCAGAACATCGCCAAAATAAATTTATATCAAACAGACGGATGACGATATAAAAGTTTGAAGGTTTACCGAATTTCTCTATGACATCACCTCTTCTTGTATGTCATTACTTTTTGCTTACTGATTATGAACCGAATTAATATACATCCTGTGTCCTGTATCTTCTTACCTTGTTTTTCCTTGAAGAAAATACACCTCATAAAAGCACAGCAAGGTAATTAAGTGTAAACGAATCAGTCTAATTGTGAATCTTTTTATATTTGTGCTCTCACACAACATACATGAAATTTATGACATAAGCACTGCCAATGCAATGACTCATCAACAAATCTACATTCTATTTTGATCTACACTTTTATCACAGGTAAAGAAACGACTTGTGACCACGAACCCAAACGAAATAATACTGTATGTTTACTTTCTTAGAAGTCGCAGCGAATGATCGAGTGTTTTTGTTTTTTTTCTCTCCCCCCCCCCTTTTTTTTTTTTTTTTTTTTTTTTTTTTTTTTTTTTTTTTTTTTTTTTTTTTT
>BOPN01006080.1:10880-13380 GCA_017312705.2 Penaeus japonicus
TATGTATATATACAAATATATATATATATATATATATATATATATATATATATATATATAGATATATAGATATAGATATAGATAGATAGATAGATAGATAGATAGATAGATAGATAGATATGTTGCTGTTGTTGTTATCATCATTATGTTTATTGGTATTGCTATGGTTACCCTTTTTGGTATTTTTGTTGTTATCATTATCATTAGTAGTAGTAGTAGTAGCAGAGCATTTACGCCAATAATAGTGATATTGCTGTTATTAATAATAGTTATGATCACCATCATCCTTATTTTCATAAGTGTAGGCATATGTATATGAGGAAACTACTATATTTATATAGTGAGGGTGTTGTCATATCTTTATTGCGCACGTAAATTAAATCAATTAATAAGAAGATACGTTGCCTGCAGTGTCCGCCTGAATGTGGGTGTGCTTGCGTGTGATCTTGACTTTCCGTGTTTGTGTGTGTACAGTATGTGTGTGTCTACGTATGCTTGCGTGTTTGCGTGTTTTCGGGTCGGTGTACGTCTGTGTGTGTTTCATAGAATTGCACATGTGTTTTAGCATGAAAAGTTTGTTTAAATTTTATACGTCAAATATCAACACTAAACAAGTTATTTTCCCAAAGCAACACATGCTTAGTAAGACCTGCAAAAGAACACTATAAAAATTATCAATGGAGAGCTAGGAAAAAGCGTCCCTGCAACTTGCAAGAAGAACTTCATTGCACGGATTGTCGCAGTGGTGTGCAGTCAAGAGTCCGCAGTTGTGCCCAGAGACTTGGTCGAAAAGAAGCGAGAAAAAAAAGTGATGAAGAACAAACACTGGCTTGCGGTACTAGGGGAGAGCATGAGGATGTCTTTCAGCCATCCGACTTGAAGAACAAAAAAAAAAACAAAAAAAAAAAAAAGGAATTCAGACGAAAGAGACAGGAGACTTCTTCATGCAACCATCTGCCTTCGAACAAAGGAATCATGAGACGTCGTCATGCAAAAGTTGCTACTGATGTAAATGTTTACGAAACGACTTTTTGTTTCCGTTCATGTTTGTATTTTGACGAGAAATATTATCGTCTTCATGTTTTCGGCGTTTGGCAAAGTGTTCTGATGAAGAATTAAATGTTTTATTATGGTACCAACATGTTTTTTGTTGCATTTTTAAAGTAAGATATTGAATTTCTAAATCATTTTAATACTTAGAGTTTGCAGTATGTCTAAAAAAATGGAATGGCCGATTTAGATATTAAGGTAAATTCGGGTCTACACGTGATCTCGCAGTATAATAACGCCAAACAAATAAATATGTAGCTGTTATAACAAAGACAGTGGGGTATACACCAACAAATAATTTTTCCCACTACAGCCTTCTTGGAGTGAACCAAACATAAAACTCTTTCTGGGGTTGCAGCTATCATGTACTTGGGTTTACAGCTCTCTCTCCGACTCTCTTCCCTCCTTTTTTTTTCTCTCGCTCTCTCTCCCTCTCGTTCTCTCTCGTTCTTCCTCTGTCTTCTTCCGCTCCCCCTCATCTCTCTTTCTCCCTCTTCCTCACATTCGAAATTCACAGTCAGTATCCGGCCTCTCGCTCTTTCTTCCTAATCGTCCTTATCCCCCTATCCTTCCTTTTTACCCTCCCTCTATCTCCTTTCAAATTTCTCCGTCTCCATTTTCCTATCTCTCTCTCCGTCACCCTCCTTCTCCATCCCGATCTTCTCTCCCTCCCAACCCATCCATCTCCCTCCCCATTCTCCTTCCTCTCTCCGTCTCCCTCCCGATCTCCTCTCACTCTCCGTCCCTCCCTCTCCATTTTCCTTCCTTTCTCCTTTTCTCTCGGTCTCTTCTCTCCCTCGGTCTCTTCTCTCCCTCGCCCTCCCTCGCTCGCCCTCTTCCCTCATATCCGAAAGCCCGAATCAGCATTCCGTATCGCCCCCTCACGTAACCCTTTATAACCTTGATTACGATAACTTCCCGACATTAGAACGTTCCTCTTTTGTGGATTTTCCTCGTTATCTCCGGATGAATAAGCTCCGGCCCTAATAACTTCCTTGATTGCTTCCATTATAGGGATTATGTGTCTCTTTCCTTTAAGAATTCGTTAACTGTTCTTGTTAGTTGGAAAAAAGGTCATCCTTGTTTTTCATCAGGTGAACAAATTGTCTCGTTTTTTTTTTTTTTTTTTTCATAAATTCGTAATGGAAATATACTTTCATTCAGACTGTACCTTTATTCCATGATAATGAATAAGGTAATAGGAAAGGAAATATCTCCAATAACTAGATTTCTCAATATATATATATATAATATATATATATATATATATATATATATATATATATATATATATATATATATATATTTATTTATTTATCTATATATATATATATATATATATATATATATATATATATATATATATATATATATGTGTATATATATATATACATACATATATATATATATATATATATATATATATATATATATATATATATATATATAT
>BOPN01006080.1:20880-23380 GCA_017312705.2 Penaeus japonicus
ATATATATATATATTTGTTTATTTATGTATTTCTCTTTTGCGTCCCCTGACCTTCGTGGCCAGTCACGATCTGACTGCAAAGGGTTTCTCTTAGGAGCTGGTCGATATAGTATCCAGTCAGCGTAATTGTCTCTCCAATTAAGGCGCTGTGCGTTTTGCAGGCTGGAGGTATGACAATGTTGCAGCTGTTCGGAATGTTTTTCTTCACTACACATCGACTTACCTCTCCCTGTCTCTCTTTCTCTCCGCACCTTTCTGAAGCTGCCTTAGAATGACTTTCTTTAACTTTCGTCAAACAGGAAGGAGAAAGAGATAAAGTGAAAATGATAGAGAAAGTAAGGAGGAGAGATAGATCGGATGGAAAGAGTGGGAGACACTTATATCTATTTTTTCTATTTACTGTATGTCGGTTTATCTTTACATCTACCTATCTTTATATCTATTTATCTATATAGATAGGTAGGTGAATAGATGGGGGCATGAAGAAAGGAAATGCACCAATTAGTGGAAAAATCTCTTATATAACTGATTCCATAAAGCACGCATTTTTTTCTGCTCCCCTATGCAGGGTAAATATCAAAGGCACCAGGATTTATACTTTTTTTTCATATATTTCCATATTCCATGTCTAAAATAGTTAGTGAAGATTACATAAACATCTCGGAACGGTAATGTATTATTTGCACAAGCAGTTGCTATTAAGATCATCAGCATTCCGTTAATCATGATCATCATTATCAAAAATCATCTTGACCACAGGCATCGCATCTTCACATTCTCTTCTGCGCAGGAGAATGAAATATTGGCGTCTTCGATTATCAGATAGGCGACACATTCCCTCTAATCCCACTGATGGAACAGTAAAGGTGTTTCCCCCTTGTCAACAACGATCGAAATAGATACGCAGACAGAAGGGACATAGAGATCAGGATAGCTTACTAAGGCAATGGAACTTCACCCTCAGGGCCCGGTGTGTTGTGCGTGCTGAACCTCTGGTCTTATTGTTTGCTGTTGGCAGATCTGATGCTGTTTTGTTTCCCCGGCGTCGATGAATTTTTTGACGAGAGAATTTTTTTTTTCTCTCTCTCTCTTTCATTTTGCGCTTTTCCTCCCTCCTGAATTTCTGCCTTTTTCAATTGTTGAATTATTTGTGTTTGCATTTATTATCACTGTTTCATGTTTTGATATTAAAGCGTTATCAGCGTTTCCCCTTCCATTTCGAAATTTCTGAAATATCCGATATTCAATGACAAATTTAAAGAATGAAATAAAAATGACCGAGAAAAATCTGGAAATGGATATTTGATCACCTTTGCAGACTTCAAACCAAGTCGGAATCAATGCAACACAAAACTCATCGAGAAGCAACACTGCTCCTGCCTCTATGTATCATGATATTCTTGTGCTTATTTTGCAGCTGTGATTATAGTGCAATATTGTCGTCTTATTTATTACTACAAATGTTTACTTGTTACTTAAGTTTATGTACAATGTGGTGAACTAGAGGAAAAAAAAGGTAGAATCCGAGGAAAAAAAAGAAAAGAAAAAAAGAAACATATGAAATACGTAATTATCATTATCTTTTTCAATGAAAGGGATGATAATGGTTATTACGATGATAATCTTAATGATAAAGATAATGATAGTGATAGTAATGATAGTTATAGTAGTAAATGATTATAGTAGTGATAATGATACTAAAATCAATTGTCAAATTATAATGATAATGCTCTAAAGATTATGATAATGAATATGATAAAAACGATAATGATACTGATAGTAACAACAATGAAAATAATAGTAATGATAATGATAAGGATAATCATAAAAGCAATGATAATGATAAGGATAATGATAAGCGACCAGAAGTTTATAAAATATTCGGTTGATTTCTTCTATTGTCTCCGTATCCAAAAGCAATGACAACCAAGACCAGAATATTAATAAACAGATGAATTAATAGTTATATAAATCAGACCAAGAACTTTTAAAATCCGGGTGAAACTTCACGGCCGGAGAAAGGCAGACACCAAGACTGGAAGCATCAGTCGGTTCATTGTCCACGCCCCATGAACCTTGACATTGCTTTCATGGGCCGGAAAGAAGGAAAAGGTGATAGTAATTTTCCCCCTCTCTCTCTCTCTTTATATATCTCTCTTTCTCTCTCTCTGTCTTTCTCTCTGCCTTTCTCTCTCTCTCTTTCTCTCTTTCTCTCTTTCTTTCTCTCTCTCTCTCTCTCTCTCTCTCTCTCTCTCTCTCTCTCTCTCTCTCTCTCTCTCTCTCTCTCTCTCTCTCTCTCTCTTTCTCTCTCTCTCTTTCTCTCTCTCTCTCTCTCTCTCTCTCTCCCTGTTTTCCTATACATGGCTGTAGATTCATGTTTTGTTGGTTGTGGTGGTTATTTGTCAGCTTGTGTTGCAATGTATCTTTTTTTTCATTATCGGTTTTACCTATTAGCATTGTCATTGTTATCCTCCTCATACTCATACTCCTCCTCCTCCTC
>BOPN01006080.1:58380-60904 GCA_017312705.2 Penaeus japonicus
GGGAAAAGCAGCTTTCCTAACAACGATTTTTTGTTCTTTTTTTCGTATACCAATTTTGTGTTGGGACCTGATTTGCGTTCCAACAATTTCTTTAAACACACGGTGTTTAGATCAATAAGTCAATTATATGAATGAATGATTTGATAAGATACAAGACATATATTAATGTTACAGGTTATCAGTGATTTATTTTATTAGATATATACTATTTTTTGTCTATTATGTAATACTGATATCTAAAATTTCCATCTTTCTGTCCTCATTCACTATTGTTCACAGAATAAATGAATTCTATATATTTCCTTACTATTTCTTTTCAATTACTGAAAAGGTCTGATTTACACAATCTCAGTAAATTATTGATGTCCAGGATATTTAACCAAAAATATACTATTAATTGAATGTTGAATACACGTGATGCAGCTGTTCATTAATGCTACTGAATTGAAATCATTGCACACGTTAACCGGAAACTAAAGATCTTTTATTCCCGCATGCAACAGAAATTGCATGAAAAGGGCTGTGTATTGTATGGCAATAGGCCTTTTTTCCCCCGAATGATTAAATTTTCTGGATTTCCGCTGCGAAACATTGTATTGTATTCCTATTGTATTTGGTAAGCCTTGCCTGAAAATTGTATTATCTTAGCTACAGGCGACCCGGGCCATTTTAGGTCAGCATGTCTTTCAAAGGGCCAAATTTGGGTCAGCTTTTGATAATCCATTTCTCGCTAAATGTTTATTGGTCGAAATTTCAGTATCGCTTTTCCTGCACGTCCTCCTTTGCTGTGTTATTTCCTCTTTGTCTTCAGCTCCTCCTCCCCCTCTCCTCTTTCCCTTGTTCCTCCTACTTTTCTTTCTATTCCTTTGTTTTTCGTGTCTTTTTCTTTACCTCTGAATGCAGGATGATTGGAATATTTCAAACAAACAATAATCCACTTAATTATTCCTATTAACAATATTACCCTGTGTGTATGTATCTGTGTGTGTATGTGTATATATATGTATGTATATATATATATTACATATATATATATATATATATATATATATATATATATATATATATATATATATATATATATATATATATGTATATATATATATATATATATATATATATATATATATATATATATATATATGTATATATATATGTATATATATATATATATATATATATATATATATATATATATATATATATATATATATATATATATATGTATGTATATATATATATATATATATATATATATATATATATATATATATATATATATATATATATATATATATATATATATATATATATATATATATATATATATATATATATATATATATATATGTATATATATATATATATATATATATATATATATATATATATATATATATATATACGTATATATATATATATATATATATATATATATATATATATATATATATATATATATATATATATATATATATACATATATATATATATATATATATATATATACATATTATATATGTATATATATATATACATATTATATATGCATACATATGTATTTATTTATTTATGTACATTATTGTTATTATCATTAGTATTATTGTTATTATCATAATTATTGTTAATATTATTATTATTATTATTATCATCATTATTATCATTACTATTGATTTTCACATTAATATTATTATTTTTATTATTGCTATTAATTTTAACATTGCTATTATTATCATAACTATATCTACTATTGTTGTTAGAATTATCATTACAATCATTATCAATATTATCTTTATAATTGTTATCATTAATATTATTATTTACATTATTACTAATGTCATTATTATAATCTATTATTATCATTACCATTACTATTATCATTATTGTTAGTATTATCATTATAATCATCAATGCCATATAATCATGAGCGTCATATTATCATCATTTCCATATTATCATTATCGTTACCATTATAATCGTTATTATTTGTTATAATCCTTATTCAGTACAACGAGACTGGTTGATCTTTAAAATAATGATTCATGGATTTTCAAATTGCAAAAATAAAGATATCTAGCACCGTTGCCCACACTTCAAGACCAGCTTCATCAACAACACACAATATAGTTTCTCAATTGCTAGACTTCAATCACGGTCAAACGACTGGGGCGTTATGACCAACATATCATATTTTTCAATCTCATTTACTTTAACTTTTCTTTTTCATTAAATTTATTTTCTTCCTTAAATCAAGTCGGATTTGTTTTCTAATGCAGCCTTAAGACGAAGAAGCTCGTTATCCTAATGTATCTTGCTCTCTGGAATAAACTCAAAGGATTTCATGCGTATTTTTTCTTATATCATGAAACCGAGTCATATAGTCTTGGGCTTACTGAGAAGATGAGCTTCGAAGCTTACTCTCCTTTGGAATACTACTTTGTGCATGTGTGTGAGGTGCAGTTACTGCTTTTTCCTTATGTACATACCTATGTACATTATGTGTGTGTGTGTGTGTATATATATA
>BOPN01006080.1:69153-76653 GCA_017312705.2 Penaeus japonicus
CAGAAAGAAATGTTTGGACAAACATTGTAACTTGCAACTCCATTTCTTGGCGAAGACACAAAACAAACAAGAAAGTTTTTTTTTTCCTTTATTTTAAGCGAGGAGCGTTGTCTTTGTCATCAAGCCATTCCACGTAAGCGCAGTTCTTTGATTACTTTTACAAAGCTCTTTTGTTGTGCGTTTTGCGGTCGTAAGGGAAACTAACTCTTTACTAAATGACTTATAGCTGTGCCCAACACGCCAAACAGAATATCGGAAACACGCGCCCGAATAGACTCATACTCCTCTCCCGTGACCTTCTCCCATAGATAGCTTTGAGTTTCTCGAATAGGAGGGAGTAAAAAAAAAAAAAAAAAAAGAGAGAGAGAGAGAGAGAGAGAGAGAGAGAGAGAGAGAGAGAGAGAGAGAGAGAGAGAGAGAGAGAGAGAGAGAGAGAGAGAGAGAGAGAGAGAGAGAGAAAACTAATAAACTGCATTCACTGCATTCATGGCGTTTGAGCCACGACTCCCAAGCGACGACGAGCTCGCTAATGTTTCCGACAGAAAGCTTCCAGTAGCTTTTGATAACAGACACACAAAGAAACTTTTTCTTCTGAAGATACAGTCTTAAGAAGAACCAGTGAGATGGGGAGAGGAGTCTTAGAAAGAACCAGTGAGATGTGGAGAGGAGTCTCATGAAGAACCAGTGAGATAGGGAGAGGAGTCTTAGGAAGAACCAGTGAGATGTGGAGAGGAGTCTCAGGAAGAACCAGTGAGATAGGGAGAGAAGTCTTAAGAAGAACCAGTGAGATAGGGAGAAGAGTCTTCGGGAGAACCAGTGAGATGGGGAGAGTAGCCTTAAGAAGAACCAGTGAGATAGGGAGAGGAGTCTTCGGGAGAACCAGTGAGATGGGGAGAGAAGTCTTAAGAAGAACCAGTGAGATGGGGAGAGGAGTCTTAGGAAGAACCAATGAGATGGGGAGAGGAGTCTTCGGGAGAACCAGTGAGATGTGGAGAGGAGTCTCAGGAAGAACCGGTGAGATAGGGAGAGAAGTCTTAAGAAGAACCAGTGAGACAGGGAGAGGAGTCTTCGGGAGAACCAGTGAGATGGGGAGAGAAGTCTCAAGAAGAACCAGTGAGATAGGGAGAGGAGTCTTCGGGAGAACCAGTGAGATATGGAGAGGAGTCTCAGGAAGAACCAGTGAGATAGGGAGAGGAGTCTCAGGGAGAACCAGTGAGATGTGGAGAGGAGTCTCAGGAAGAACCAGTGAGATAGGGAGAGAAGTCTTAAGAAGAACCAGTGAGATAGGGAGAGGAGTCTTCGGGAGAACCATTGAGATAGGGAGAGGAGTCTTAGGGAGAACCAGTGAGATGGGGAGAAGCATTTGGTTTCAGCTTACACGTCTATGTAAACATTGGTTTGTTTATACGTGTATGTATCTGACACCACTTTTATCTACTTATATTATTCAAATACCTATAATCTATACATCTAGCTGTCTATAAATCAACCTACTGTCTACCACCTATCTATATTTCTAGCTCTTTATTCATCCGTCTCTCTATCTATCATCTTACAATTTTATTTATCTGCCTATCTTTCTTTCTATCTACCTGTCTACCTTATTGCCTATTCATCTATGTTTTCACCTATTTCTATATCTATCTATCTCTCTGTCCATCAATCTATTGTATTACGAAGTTCGTATATCTCTTTTTTCTGTGTTAGTTCTTCGGAAATATTTTTTTGACTTCAACCTTTCTCATGCAAATACTGCAAGAGAAGAATCCTTTTTTAGCCTCAAAGGTTTCCACACAGGGAAGCTTTAAATGTCAAGATGATATTCAAAGCATTGCAGAACAGAAAAGTATTCTCTCCTCCTGCATTTTTCTTTTCTTTTCCTTCCTCTTGGTCTATCTCCATTTACTTTGGTCTCTCCAACCATCTATCTATCTAAATTTCCCCCTCCCTCATCCTCTCACTCTCTATCTCTCTCATTCTCTTATTCTCTCTCTCTCTTTCTCTCCCTTTCCATCTCTCTATCCACCCCCCTATCTCTCTCATCTCTCTCTCTCTCTCTCTCTCTCTCTCTCTTAAGTGTCTGTATAATCAACCAGCCTCGAGACTTGGCAGGAGCTTTATTAATGGTGAGTTTTAAGGCAGAACTCGTTCGTCTAATGGACCATGATATTCCCTGTGAAGATAATCAAACACATCATTTTATTTTAACTTGAGTAGCGTTGGGAAATGTAGCTGCAAATGGCTTTGCAATATAATGTCTAATTCTATTAATGGCATGCCAGTACTCATGATAATTATTCTGATAATAGTAATCACATCTACTAGAGTTATAGCAATTGTAGCAAACATTATTTGTATTTGTAAGAAAAAAAGACAAAAAAAAAAAGATCAATACATTTATAAATATCTAGACCCTATTTTGATAAAGATCAAACTCGAGACTGCTAATTAAACTATATCATAGTAAAATTGCCATTCCCCCCCCCCCCCAAAAAAAAAAAAAAAAAAAAAAAAAAAAAAAAAAAAAAAAAAAAAAAAAAAAAAAGAGAGAATGGTCTCATTCTTTCGAGCTCGAGATTCCTCATACCAAACCCCCTTATGAATCAACACATAGTTATTCAGAGCTATATTCTGCCGGATAATGTGCCATACTCTGTCATTCCCATTCTGTACTGCTCCGTATCTCACGGTATCTAATGATATTCGTTGTTTGGTATTATATACTCTAACAGCATCTGTTGTTCAGTGTTATGTATGGGTGGTGTATGAAATCTAATGCCATATATTGCCAAAGGTTAAGGCCTAGCGTTATGTAGTATCTAATTACATATTTACGTAAGGCAGTTTGCTGCTCAGCCGCACGTGTTCCAAAATCCATGTAACGATGTTTTGTGCTGTTTATTATTCAATTGATCACTGGTGCTAATGATGAGAGAGAGGGAGAGGGAAAGGCAGAGAAAGAGAGAGAGAGAGAGAGTCTTGCTATTGAGATAATTTTAATATTTCTTCCATTTGTTTCCTCCGCTATTATTTTTACCTCGTTAACTTCTGACAGAGTTGTTTTGCATAAGACTGTCTACCAAAAATGTATGTATTCGCTAGAAACCTGAAATAAACATGTAGGAAATAATACTGGGAATGAGGATATTGACAACAAAACTAATATTGCTCACGTGCACGGTCCTTAACGAGCGATGTATTTTCATATATGAACATTATAACAACAAAACAAATTAGTGTTCCATGACATTAGTATAATGAACATTCAAATATCAACATATTCCACTTGAAATCTACTGCATTACATCAACTATCACCATAAATTTAAGGGTATTTCATTACGCTTATGATACCATAGTACATGATCAATGAAAAATGATATTATATACATATGTATATGTAACCATTTATATATATATATATATATATATATATATATATATATATATATATATATATATATATATATATAAATATATATATATATATATATATATATATATATATATATATATATATATATATATATATATATATATATATATGCATATAACAATAAAACAATATACATACTTATATATATATATATATATATATATATATATATATATATATATATATATATATATATATATATATATATATATATATTTATATATATATATATATATATATACAATCTAATTTTCCTTCTTGTAATGATTACTGCTACTGAGAAGAAGGGAAACAGGCAGGAACAGAGATAGATTGATAGACAGATAGATAGATAGAGAGGGGGTGTAAATAGATAGTTAAGTGGGTATATATATATATATATATATATATATATATATATGTATGTATGTATATAGATAGATAATGCATAAACACACACATAGATATATATATGTACAAAATGATTTCACTAATAATGATCATCATAATCGTAATAACAGTATTAATTATAACGAAAATAATAGAAAGAATATTGATAAGAATGATACTCAGTATGATATTGACAATAATGACCATAAGGATGATTATTGTAATAAAGATGATAATGATAAGATTATGATTATGGAGATGATAATAATGATACTGATACTAATAACGATAATTATGATGAAAATAAAAAAGATAATGATAGCAATATCTTAATGATAATGGTAGCAATATGATAATAATGAACATCAAAATGATAAGAATATGAATCAGGATAATAATAATATAATGATAATAATAGTAATAATGATGATGATAAAGATAATAATGGTATTAATACCGATGATAATAATGAAACGATAGCAATAATTACAATAATTGCAATGAGAATAGTAATAACAATAAAAACAGCAACTAAATTAATGATAATAATGCTTATAATAAAAAAGACAACAATAGTAACGTTAATTCCAACAATGGTGTTACTAATACCAACTCTATTACTTCTATTACTTCTACTACTAATACTACTATTATTATCATCATTAGTGACATGAATGTATTAGATCCAAAGGTAATGATATATTCCTTTTGCCAGATTTAGTTAGTAGCGCACTGGCGAAAACGAGTATATTATACAAAAATTTAGCTGTGAATATATAATATTACTCATCACGCTAATGCTTCAGCTTCAGTCCTGAAAACTTCACTAAATAGGCCCTGAATTCTGTCAGTTGGCCGAACTCAAGCGGTGCGTACACGATTCCCTTTCGGTCAAGTTTCAAAATTCGGAGCAAATTTGCCGTCTCGCTAACTCAGTGGATAAAAAGTTTCTGGATGAAGTTCGTCTTTGGCTGATGATAATTGGCAGTTGCCTTGTGGTTCTTTATGGAGTGATCTTTGACTTCGAAGAGCTAGGAGCGAGAGGATTAGTATATATATATATATATATATATATATATATATATATATATATATATATATATATATATATATATATACGTATATATATATATATATATATATATATATATATATATATATATATATATATATATATATATATATATATATATATATATATATATATATATATATATATATATATATATATATATATATATATATACATATATATATATATATATATATATATATATATATATATATATATATATATATGTGTGTGTGTGTGTGTGTGTGTGTGTGTGTGTGTGTGTGTGCTAAATGTATCTCCCTACCTACCTACACTATATTTAGCTTAGTTTAATGTACCTTATCCTAATTTGATACATTATGTAATTCATCCGAATAAGATGTTTGTTCCAAGTAAGAGTTTTTATGACCAAGAAAGTTTACTGATGTTACTTTTCTGGTGATAATAGGTGTGTTTCCATCTATCAGCCTATGTCTGTCTGTTTGTCTATATGTAGTTATGTATGTCTGCCTGACTGACTGTCTGCCTGTTATTTACTCATAACATGTATGATTGCATAATCCTTGTCATCTTTTTTTTTTTTTTTTTTTTTTTTTGTATAAACACGTTTTTCGTTTTGGAAGAACAGTTTATTTCTAAGAATAGCTTATGGTTGTAAAGAATAACTTGAAAAAATAACTTGATAAATTGTCTAAAAAATGCGACCAAAACACTTCACATCAATACTGAGACTTATAGAACAAATTTTATCCTATTCAGTTTGTATTGATAGTGATAATTATTGCAATAACTACAATGATTTTCCTTTAATATAATTGTCCTAACATTTTTATCATCAATCATTATTTTCATGATTATCATTGATAATAATTTTATCATTATCCTTTTTAGATTTGTTATTATTCAGACGATTACTATTACTGATATCATTATTATCAATATCACTACTATCATTATTGCTATCAGTCATTTTTAAGAATATTACCCTCCGGCTTAAAAAAACACTTTCATTAAACCGGATTTGTTTTATAGTGCAGACTTCGCAAGGAAAGCTCATTTTCTTAGTATGAATAATGTTCCCAAGTAAACTTTTAGAGAAAAGATTTTATTCATGAACCCAAGTAATTACTGCTTCCCTGGTCCAACCAAATGGAATTCTAAATATGTGCTTTTTTCTGCAGAGAATTTCCAAAGTTCGGAGGGCAATATCATAACCATCATTACATCAATCATTTTTGTTTTTACCATTGTTATTTTTATTATATTTTTAGTATCATCATTATCATAGTTATTATTTTATAATCTTTATCATTATCATAATCGTTTGTGCCATTAGTATTATTATTAGTAGTAATTATTAATCTTATCATTAATCATTATTATCACTATTATTATATTCGATATTGTTATTATCATAACCGATATTACTACAATCATAATAATAATTCAAACATATTATCATTATTAATGATAATAATACAAGTAATGATATTAACAGTGGCAGAAAAGCGTCAAATATATCTAGGTTAAAAGCCAATAGTCTGGTTGAAAGACTGAATAAATGTTAAAACATCTCTTGGGAAATGTACCTGTCATTAATGATACCGAGGTTGAGCGAATCGTCGACCATCCCCATGGCATTAAACTTGGAAACTTTACAAAAGCAGAACTTGAAGTGCTGAAAATCATAAAGAATAAGGAAGCAGCAGGACTTGACAACATTCCTCCCGAGGTTTGGAAAACCAAGGCTTCCAGTGATATTTTACTTTAATTTTGTAATGCCACATATGATGGACGTATTATAACTAGATGGACAGAAGGCCATAAACTTCCTATTGTATTTTGCTTTATCACAGACGCTCTCAAGTCCTGCAAATAACTGGCCGATGTTGCCAATGCAAAAACTCTCCTACACCATCTAGAAAATGATCTTTATATCAACGTTTAAACTGATTTCATAAGGTTCGACCAGCAAAGCACAATATAAACTGTCTCAGGTGAATCATTAAAATCTGTAAAATCCTTTACCTATCTCGGAAATTAAACAAATTCTACTGCAAAGGATGTATAACTTCGCAAAGCTAAAGCCTGGGAAGCCTTGAATAAAATGGTTGTCATCTGGAAATCTGATCTAACAGACAACCCCAAACGGGGCTTCTTCCGCGCCACTGTAGAGTCTGTTTTAGGAAAGGTGCCACTCCTTGGAAACTTACTAAAACCCTTAAGTCTAAACTTGGCGGCACCTACACTCGTATGCTAAGAGCCATACTTAATGTCTCCTGGAGACAACATCCAATTAAATCACAGCTCAGTGGAACCTTCCAAGACTTTTCTACGATCCTATGTGAACAAAGAATGCGCTTTGCAGGACACTGCTAACGAACAAAACAAGAACTTGCAAGTGATCAGCTGCTCTGGACACTCATCCATGACACCAGGTGGGGTCAGTCGTGCAGCATCTATCTACTTTGACTAAGTAGAGACCTTCCGAAGACCTTCCGATGCAGATGCAGAACCGGGATGATAGATTTATGAATAAACGACCAGATGGTGAGGGTAATGATTGTAATAACCTTTATCATGTTAGCAATGATAACAGTAATGGTAATAATACTAGTTATGATGATAACAATGAAAATTAT
>BOPN01006080.1:81653-83357 GCA_017312705.2 Penaeus japonicus
TATCGGTAACTCGTAATGTAATGGAGGCAATGACGCGTGCATGACAGTTTCATGACGATTTCTCGGCTGATAAATGAAAGGGTGATCATTAAAAAAAACATATATCGTCAACTGACATACATTTATCGGAGGGAAATCGTGTCGGTGATTTGGACGAGAATGCAGACAGTTGTGCCCCCCCCCCTCTCTCTCTCTCTCCAAAACAATAAGGGGAACACATATATAAATGATAATTGAATATCTCTCTCAATTCCCATGTGTGTGTGTGTGTGTGTTTATTCACACACACACACGTTTACCCCTGTAAGCCATAAAGCACGCAGTCACTCCAACCTCATCACCCAGCCGGGCACACTTTAAACCCTTCTCAACCGGCACACAAGCGGCAGTGCAGTACTTCAATTTCTCTTATAAATTTGATCGCCGCATCGATTACGAACTAGATCTCCATTCACGGTCGAGGATAGAGCAGTCGGTGAGTGCGGCGCCCCCCCCCCCCCCCCCTTCATCCTCTAATCCCCCCCCCCCCCCTCTTCCCGTACCTCTACCTCTAATATTCACACCCTTTCATCTCCACCCATTTCCTTATCCCTCTCTCCTTCTCCTCACACTCTCCTCCTCTCCCTCTCCCTTTCCCTTTCCCTCTCTCCTTCTCCTTTTTCCCTTCCGTTTTCTTCTTCCTCTCCCTCTCCCTTTGCCCTTCCGTCTCCTTCTTCCTTTCCCTTTCCTTTACCCCCTCCCCCCCTCTCCCACACATTCGCTGTCCCTCTCCCTTTCTCTTTCCATCTCCATCTCCTTCGCTCACATATCTCCCACACATAAACCATTTCTCTATCCCTGTCACTATTTTTTTTCCTTCCTTCCTCTTCCCTTCCTCTATCCCCCTCTATCTCCTGCCCCTAACCCCCCCTCTCCCCTACACCTGCTTTAAGTCCCATGACTCCCATTCCATACTCGTAACCTCTTCTCGAACCACTTTTACCTGACCATTTCTTCATCTCTCACTTTTCTCGTTCTCTCTCTCTCTCTCTCTCTCTCTCTCTCTCTCTCTCTCTCTCTCTCTCTCTCTCTCTCTCTCTCTCTCTCTCTCTCTCTCTCTCTCTCTCTCTCTCTCTCTCTCTCTCTCTCTCTCTCTCTCTCTCTCTCTCTCTCTCACTCACTCTCTCTCTCTCTCTCCATCTATCTATCTATCTTTTCATCTCTCTCTCTATCTATTTATCAATCTCTCTCTCTCTCTCTCTCTCTCTCTATCTATCTATCTATCTATCTATATCTCTCTATCTATCTATCAATATCACTCTCACTCTCTCTTTCTTCCCTCACTCCTTACCCACCCCCCTCCATCCATCCGTCAACCCGCTCCTCGCTCCTTCCCACCCTCCCTCCCTCTACTCCCTCCCTCCCTCCCACCCTCCCTCCCTCCCTTCCTCCCTCCCTCCCTCCCACCCTCCCTCCCTCCCTCCCTCCCTCCCTTTCCTCCCTCAACCGCCCTTAGGCTTATTCGGGAATGCTAACTGTCTCCTTTCCCCTCTTCTGGATCTCTCTTCTCCCTTATTTATGTCTCCTTCTGTTTCATCCCCCTCCAGCTGTCTCTCGCATTCTCGCTCCGTCCACTTGGTGCTACCTTACTTTTAACGCTGCTCTTTCTAGAAGTCCTTCTCTCCTTCTCTCTCTCTCTCTCTCTCTCTCTCTCTCTCTCTCTCT
>BOPN01006081.1:27500-30000 GCA_017312705.2 Penaeus japonicus
GAGTGTGTGTGTGTGTGTTTGTGCATATATGCGTGTTCGCTCACGTGTATGTATGTTATATGTATATGTAAGTGCATGTGTTATTCGACATATTTGGGCATAAAGAGCAAATACACCTCGTAAAGTTTTAGCAACAGAATTCAGACTGTGTAGTACATGGAATAAAACAGAATAAAATAGGGCTCCTCTGATGTTCTTTGCTGTTCGTTCGAGCAATAAAATCGTTCACTAAAGATCAACGACGTGTCTCTGCAACTATGGATAAGGCGAACTGTAAAGCAATAAAACTCAATAAAAGCATTTGGAAACTAAGTGCTATAAATCTATACATTTTTGCGACGGGATTGCAGACGTGTCTACTCCTGTTCTGAAAGATGGTTGTTGCAGCAAGAACATGGCACAGGATTTGGTTTGGCGCTTGTTAAACGCATTTTTTTTTTCCTTTCTTTCTTTCTGACAAGCTTTGGAACTATTTCTGTAACTGCCAACCTTTTTCCTTTCACTCGTTGGATCTCTAGTGAAGATTGCTGTCTTTTATGTGCAGTGCGACACTGTTTATATATATCCCATATGAACACACACACACGCATACACATACACATACACAGATATACATACATACTATACATATATATAGCCTATATATATAGACATATATAAAGTCTATATATATATACAGGTGTCATTACGGCATATGTTCTTACACCTGTTGGTATTTCATGTAAAATTAAGCTTGGCATTGCCATACCCCTTCAGGTTACTCGTGGGTCTCGTGTCAACTGGTATAATATTTACTATGATATTGGGTAGATTCATTGGAAAACTATACTTCTATCTAAATGATCGTCTTTTACAGATTATTAATGTCATGATTGTGCCTAGTAAAATGAACAAAATTATAGCAGACTCGGAGCAGCTGCTCGGTTTAGTGCTACTGTAGTGGCTGATTATAATACACATCTGCGAGAGGTTTTTGTCAGCCACAGTAGTGGTGGTCTGCATTATGTGGAATCCGCTTTGCCTCCTCCTCGTGATGCTGGCGGGTCTTCAAATGATGAACCAGCCAAGAAATCTAGTATGCTAGGAGAGGTTTTTACTAATAAACAAAATACTCATAATCTTTCTTTTCCCGCTACATGATTTCCAAAACTTTTATTACAATCAATTTCATTTTAATTTGTTTAATTACAGCTCAATAATAAATATTGTTGGATTTGGATTGATACGGTAGTACTGATCTTTCTGTCTTCTTTCCTATGTTTTTAGGAAGATCGCTGACCGACTAGCTCCTAAATTGACTCCTGTGATTAGACGTCTTTTGGAAACCTGGTTGTGTCCCTCGCCAATGGAGAGAACTTTTGGCTCGTCGTCTTCCTTTCATTGCCATTGTTTATACCGACTTCGGAGACTGGTTTTCGTAAGAGGTTCAGTACTTGCGATACCTAATTGCATTTCAGGCCATTTTTCATGCAGGGCAGGAGTCTTGGGCTGTTGCAGTTGGCTTCAGTCTGCATTTTATTTAGTTCAGCATGAGAACTTTCTGTAAAAAAATACAAATCTTTGGATATGTATATGTATACATATTCAATATTTTTTATTGTAGATTAAAAAAATCTAATCGTTTTTTGTTTGTTTTTCAAGTAAACCCTGTTGTTTATAGTGTTCCCGAGGTAGCGTCTTGGGACCTTATTTCTTGTCATTTTTACTTATGACATGAGCTGCGACCTTGAAAAGGAAATGACCTTATGCAGATAGTACCACACTGTATGCTCCTGTATCACGTGTGGGGTATGAGGCCCACAGACATCCGGACAGAGCTTTGTATTATTATTTATTTATTTATTTATTTTTAATTCTCTTCGACAAACTGATCCTGAATCTTTTATGGAAAGCAATTTTTATTGATTTTACTTATTTATTTCTCACCATCATCCTCGTTATCACTAGTAGTAGTACTATTATTACCGGTATTATTGCTATATCATTATTAGATACATATTGTCACTATTATCATTTTCATTATCATTATTATCACCATCGTAACTTTTATCATTATGATTATCGTAATTGTTAAGAATATAATTATTTTCATTATCATTATTGTTATGGTTATTATTACTATAACAGCATTGTTGTATTTATCATTACTGTTATCATTATTGTTATTACTATCATTTTCATAGTTATCATCATTATTGTTTTATTGTTAGCGTTATCAGTGTCATAATCTTTGTTTTCATTATATTATTTCGATTAAAAATATTATTTATTTTGTTATGCTGTCATTACTAGCATTATCACTGGCACTATTGCTATCACTATTATTATTATCATCGTTATCATTACTATTGTTATTATTATCATTATTAATATTATTATTATTATTATCAATATTATTATTTTTATTATTATTATCTGTATTGCTTTTTATTAGCATGCTCATTATTGACATAGTTATGATCATTATTCTCATGATCATAACTGTCATTACTATTACTAT
>BOPN01006081.1:45000-50000 GCA_017312705.2 Penaeus japonicus
TGTGAGTGCATTTTGATTTTGAATTAACGTATGATTGAATAAAACCGTCCCTTTCCCCCCAAAAAAGCATATTTAAATGTACACGCACACACACACACACACACACACACACACACACACGCAAAACACTCTTCCGATAAACCCACTATAACCAAAACATATTTATTAGACGATGAGACTACAGTTTCGAAATCCACCTGAAGATGAAATCCCCCCCCCCCCTCTCTCTCTCTCTCTCTCTCTCTCTCTCTCTCTGTCTCTTTCTCTCTCTCTCTCTCTCTCTCTCTCTCTCTCTCTTTCTCTGTGCATGTATTTATGTTCATATATATATATATATATATATATATATATATATATATATATATGTATGTATATATATATATATATATATATATATATATATATATATATATATATATATATATATATATATATATATACATACGTATCTTAAAATGGAGTAAATAAATGATTCAGTTTCCCCATAAAAGCAAGTTCGCATGATATAGAGAAGTCTAATATTCGTTCCAAGTAGTTTCATTAAGGATCGAGTCGTTTCGAACACATTATCGCTGGACGCACACGATCGAACGAGGTCACATGTAATTACATTTACTAACCACTAGATTTAATGTCAATACACCCTCTCTGTTGATTATTTATTCATTGGTGTATTTTCTAAGGGGGTGGGGCGATGGGGGGGGGGGAGAAAGGAAAAGGAAAAAGAAAATAAAGACAATATATGAAAGATTTATCTTTTACATATTTTTTTTTCATAAAAGCGGATTATATGTTAAGTCTGGTAGGTTTGACTGATCGTTTTGTTTGTTTGTTTGTGTTTGTATGTGTGTGTGTGAGTGTGTGTGTGTGTGTGTTGTGTGTGTTTGTATATATATATATATATATATATATATATATATATATATATATATATATATATATATATATACATATATACATATATATATACATACACACACACACATGTACGTACACACACACACACACACACACACACATACGTGTATGCATGCACGTATATCATAAGTATTCCTTTTTCAAAATTAATATCGAAATCAAACTGACTATATGAAACGAATAAATAAAAAAGGTAAAACAAAAACAGAGGAAAAAAAAGAAAGAAAAAAACAATCCGAAATAATATTTTACAAATATAAAGACAGGGAAAAATAAACGTCAAAAATATAAAGCGAGGAAAAATTTATATCCAATAAATGGAAAAGAAGAAAAAATAAATAACACACATAAAGATAAAGGAAAAAACAATATAGATAAAAAACGAAGAAGAAAAAATAATCAAAAATATGTAATCCCAATGCCGTCTCCAGTCGGGATCTGGCACCGACATAGAAGGCGAGGGGAGTGGGGGGGAGGGGGAGGAAGGGAGTGAAGGGAGTGGATGGGGGGAAGGGGCGGGGAAGGGAGGAGGGGGGTGAAGGGAGTGGAAAGGAAGATGGGGAGGAAGGGAGTGGAGAGGAAGAAGGGTGAAGGGAGTGGAGGAAAAGAGGGGATGGGAAAGGGAGGGGAAAATAGGAGAGGTGGAGGTAAGGAAGAAAAGGGATAGGAGGAGGAGGAGGAGGAGGGAAGGAAATAAGAAAGAGGAGACAAAGACAAAGGGGACAAGAAAACAGGAGAAGGAGAACGAGATAAAAGAGAGGAAAGATAAAAAAATAAATCAGGAAAAAGCAAAAAAACAAAAGGAGAAGAAGAGGAGAAGAAGAAAAAGAATATGCCCCCAGCCCCCAGCCCCCCAGCCCCCCCAGCCCAAAAGACAAGAACATCGAAATAGAATAATGAAAGGTAACAGGGGAGCCAGACAAAGCGAAAGAGAAAGGGCAGACTGAGAGAAAGGAGGCCAGCGGGTTAGAGAAAGATGGCTTCCACGAACGGCAGAGATCCGGAACCAGACTCATTGTCGCTGCAGCCAGGGACCCAAAGCCCGATCATGACCGGTTTATCTGATGGTTTCCGCACCACATTTTCGTTTGCATTTGGCCGTTGTGGCGAAGGCACATGGAGAGTGGATGGAGAGAAAAAAAGGGGGGAGGGGGAAAGGAGGAGCAAAAGGGAGGATGGGAGGATAAGGGAGGATGGGAGGATGGGAGGAGGAAAAGGGAGGATGTGAGGGGAGCAGGAAAGGAGAAGGGAAAGGGAGGATGGAAAGAAAAAAGGGGGAGGTGGAAAGGAGGAGGGAAAGGTAGGATGGGAGGAAAGGAGGAGGAGAAGGGAGGAGGGGAGGGGGAGGAGGAAAGGAGAAGGGAAAGGGAGGATGGGATGGGAAAGAAGGAGGGCAGGAGGATGGGGATGAGGATAGAGAAGGAGAGAAAGGAGGGGAGGTGAAGGAGGAAGGGTGAGAATGGATAGGGAGAGAAAGAGAGGAAGAGGGAAAGAAGGGAGAAGGATAGGAATGAGGAGGGAAAGGGAGGAAGAGAGGAGGAGGAAGGGTAGGAATAAGGGGCATTATGGAAAGGGAGGAAGGGAGGGAATGAAGAAAAAAAAGATAGGAATGAGGAGGAAAAGGAAGGATGGGAAGGTAATAGGGTAGGAGGATGGGGTGAGTATCGAGAGGGAGAAAAGGGAGGGAGGGGACGAGAGGAAATGAGGATAGGAGGAAGATGTATTATGGAAAGGGAGGAAGGGAGGGTAGGAAGAAAGAAGGATACAATGACGAGGGGAAGGGTGGAAGGGAGGGTAGGAGGAAGAGGTAAAGATGGAAGGGAAGAAGAGAGGGAAGAAAGAAAGAAGGATACAAAGACGAGGGGAAGGGTGGAAGGGAAGGAAGGAGGGTAGGAGGATGATGTATTATGGAAAGGGAGGAAGGGAGGGTAGGAAGAAAGAAGGATACAATGACGAGGGGAAGGGTGGGAGGGAGGGAAGGAGGGTAGGAGGAAGAGGTATTCTGGAAAGGGAAGAAGGGAGGGAAGGAAAAAAGAAGGATAAGAATGAGGAGGGAAAAGAACGAATCGAGGGAAGGAAGGTAGGTGGAAAGGAAGGAGGAAAAAAAAGAGGGAAGCGGAAGGAAGGCATAAGAAGAAGAGGGATGAGGGAATAAATGAAAGGAAGGTAGGAATGAGGAGAGAAAATCAGAATAAAGGAAGAGAGTGAAGAAGTGAGAGACGAAAAGAAATAATCAGGTTCAAAAAAGTGTAAAACTGAGAAAGATGTGTAAGAAAGAGAAGGAATGAGAAGGGCAAGGAAGGTCGGAATTGGGAAGTAAAAGAAAGAATGAGGAGGAGTGAGGGAAAGGAAATGAGCAGGAGAGGGCGAGAGGAAACGAGGGGAAATCTGAGTGTCCATCAAACATACAATTTAATCAACCTATCAAAGAAAAAAAAATTAATCGGTTAGGTATATATAGATATCCATCTAAATATATCAATTTCAAAATCAACCAATTCAATGAGTTTACACATGAACTCACACACATACACGTACATGTATGGTCACAAAAATAAAGCACAGATTATCTTTGAGTTTATATTTCTCTTAAAAGCTGTTCCATCTCCCTCCCCTGTCACACTCAGATAACTTTTTGCATACATACATATTCATGCTCCTATACATGACTCGAACAAGCAAAAATAGAGCTTCCTACATCTCTCTCTCCTCCCTCTCTCTCTCTCTCTCTCTCTCAGTCCACTTCAACCTCGCCCTATTTCAAACTTCACCTCACTCCTCACTACACATGCTGTTATTCAGGGTGAATTATTATTATTTATCATTAATATTATTATTTTATTATTATTATTATTTTTTTTTACTTGTGTAGATGTATTGAATAAGGTTGGATTATGAAGTTATTTCGTTTTGCACTGACACATCTTTATGATAATGTTTTTTTTTTTTTTTCTTTTTTATATCTTAACTGCAATGCATTATATATTGTTAGACCTTATCATTTCAATGGATGTATTTTTAATGATATCAATTTAACTATATTGAAAATGGATTTTCAATATAGTTTTACTCACAGTCTGTGGTTTTACTGATAACTAAAACCATGAACACTGTTATATATTGTAATGCGTTATCTATCTGTCTATCTATCTAAATACATGTTCTAAATTTCTATCTAGCTACCGTTAAAATTTGAGGGATTTGCGCAATATCAAGGAATGTTGTTATCGATAATTGTTACAACCTGCGTCTTTTCGAGGACTTCCTTCCTTTCAGATTCTGTCAATTAGTGAAAAACAGCTTTATTTTGCAAGATTTAAACTCCCCTCTTTCAAAATTCTTTGGCAAAGTGATCCTGCGCCCTTCTTTTGATTTCCTTTGAAATCTATCGTATCATATTTTTAGAACAAGTAATTGTTCTTCTCGGAGAAACTAATATAATATGCGTCGTTTTCTATGTAACATTTTATGGTGAATCATTACCAATAATGACTTTGATATTCATGAAAAATGAGAAAATAGGGTCATTCTCGTCACGTGTTTCTGTAAATATGCAAAAAATGTAAAGGGAGAAATATGAATAATATAATACCATAAAAGAGGATTCAGATAAAGGAAAACAAATCAAAAAAGGAAATTAGAAATGTGATATAATGAGTGAAAATATGTAAATAAATAAAGAGGAAGAAGAAGAAGAGAAACTAGATATTTACATACCATACAGCTAATAACAGCAAAGATAATCTTAAAGAGAAGTAATGTATCGGAATAAAACTCAGACCAAAGAAGGCGAGAAAATAAGGATTAAAAGGACAAGAAATAATGAATTAGAAATGAATAAATGAAAAAGAAAGAAAAGAATAACCTTCCCCTCGAGAATCCCCCCCCCCATCTTCCTCTCTCTCTCCAACCATGATTACCCTCCCCCCTCCCCCTTCCAATTCCCCCTATCCATGTCTACAATCCTCCACACGCATTGAAGAAGCGAGGAGAAGGAAGAAGGAGGGAGAGAAGGAGGAGAAGAAGAAGAAGAAGAATAGATGGAGGGGGAGGAGGGAGAGAGAGAAGGGATGAGAATGGAG
>BOPN01006081.1:60000-67500 GCA_017312705.2 Penaeus japonicus
GAGAAAGAGAGAGAGAGAGAGAGAGAGAGAGAGAGAGAGAGAGAGAGAGAGAGAGAGAGAGAGAGAGAGAGAGAGAGAGAGAGAGAGAGAGAGAGAGAGAGAGAGAGAGAGAGAGAGAGAGAAATAGAGAGAGAGAGAGAGAGAGAGAGAGAGAGAGAGAGAGAGAGAGAGAGAGAGAGAGAGAGAGAGAGAGAGAGAGAGAGAGAGAGAGAGAGAGAGAGAGAGAGAGAGAGAGAGAGAGAAAAAAAAAGAAAGAAAGAAAGAGAGAGAGAGAGAGAGAGAGAGAGAGAGAGAGAGAGAGAGAGAGAGAGAGAGAGAGAGAGAGAGAGAGAGAGAGAAAGAAAGAGAAAGAGAGTGAGAGAAAGAAAGAGAGCTCAGCAGAGAGATGGATGCGATACAGGAAGCGTTAACTAAAGACCTCTGAACCTCTCTATCAATGATAAATTAGAGATAAATATACATACCAACTGAGATTGATACGCAATATGTCCTTGGAAAAGGAATATCAGTAACGAAATGACTTGCAACAGGATCTAAACCTTCGCCATTATAGAAAATAAGGATCGAATAGCCTCACAGGAAACCTCGTTATCTGTCTTTTGTCTTTGTTTACGAACCAAATCGCGTCATTGCGAAATTGATTGGTTTGATTCTTAGCGTGGCTATTCTTTAAGATTCATGTTATGATTTTGTTTCTTTTCCTTTCTCTCTCTCTCTCTCTCTCTCTCTCTCTCTCTCTCTCTCTCTCTCTCTCTCTCTCTCTCTTTTTTATATTCTTAGCGTTGCTTCACTCAGGGTGTATGGTGTATCACTAAAGCAAAGTTACACTGAGAGGTGTTGCTCAGCCGTCCGTTTCCATTGGGAAGTTTGCGTACTATGCTTCTCTGGTTGATCCCGAACTCTGTAGATGCAGCATACGGGTAAATTCTTCGTCAACTTGTAATTGCTTCGTTTGTTTCGGTTGATAGAGGTTTGTTCTTGCTTTCCTTCTTTTTTCGCTTATTTTAATTATGTATTTATACAATTCTGTCGTTCTCTCTTTCTGTCTGTCGATCTGTTACTCTGTATTTTTTTCCCGTTCTTTCTTTTTTTTCTATCTTTCTCTCTGTCGTTCTGTTAGTTTTTGTTTTTGTTTTTTCTCGTTCTTTCTTTCTTCTTCCCCCCCCCCCTCTCTCTTTCTTTCCATTTCTCTTTCTCTCTCTCTCTCTCTCTTTCTCTTTTTCTTTCTCTTTCTCTCTCTCTCTCTCATATTTCTCTCTCTCTCTCTCTTTCATTCCCCCTCATCTTCCCTCTCGTAATTCCTCCTCTCATCCGCTCCTCCTTCTTGCTCTCCTTCTTGATACCACAGACTCCCTCACCTTCAAGGTTCTCTCGCCCGGAGTTCATTCCGAGAAAAATGACGGTCCGCATTATTTACTTCGGCGGTCCTCGTGGCCATAAATATACCCGGCTTCATCGGCTGTGGTTGTGTAGTAGCAGCACTAGGAGGTTCTCTGTTTGTCTGTTTGTCTGAATACCCTGTCTGTCCGTCCTCCCGCCACCGTCTGTCTTTCTCTCTTTCTCTCTGTCTATGTGTTTGTCTGTGTGTGTCTCTGTCTCGCTCTTTCTCTCTACCTCTTTTTCTTTCTCTCTTTCTCTCCCTTCCGCCCCCCTTCCCTCCTTACTCCTCTCTCACTCCTTCCATCTCCCCCCCCTCTCTCTCTCTTCCACCTCCCCTCCCTCTCTCCCACCTCCCCCCTCTCTCTCTCTCTTCTACCTCCCCTCCCTCTCTCCCACCTCCCCTCTCTCTCTCTCCCACCTCCCCTCCCTCTCTCCCACCTCCCCTCCCTCTCCCCCACCTTCCCTCCCTCTTTCCAACTCCCCCCCTCCCTCTCTCCCACTCCCCTCCCTCTCTCCCACCTTCCCTCCCTCTTCCCCACCTTCCCTCCCTCTTTCCAACTCCCCCCCTCCCTCTCTCCCACCTCCTCTCCCTCTCTCCCACCTCCCCTCCCTCTCCTTAGTCTGTAGAACGTGTTGTCACTGTATCGCTTCCCTTTGGCTCTCAACGGCCGGTGGCTTGTTTCTCAGTCGAATGTGATTGCGGCTCCGGTTGGTAGAAAGGGGCTCATTTTTTAAATTATTGTGTGTTACTTTTCTGTATTGCTTTAACAGTGTGTCATCGAGCATCGATTTCTTGTTTACGGAGAGTTGTGGATTTTTTTTTCTTTTTTTTCTTCAAGATTGGAAAAGTCTTTCGTTCACTCATAAAAATTGCTCCAGGCAGCGCGTATCTCACTGACAACGGAAAGGAAGAACAAGAGAGAGAGAGAGAGAGAGAGAGAGAGAGAGAGAGAGAGAGAGAGAGAGAGAGAGAGAGAGAGAGAGAGAGAGAGAGAGAGAGAGAGAGAGAGAGAGAGAGAGAGAGAGAGAGAGAGAGAGAGAGAAGAGAGAGAGAGAGAGAGTGAAGAGAGAGAGAGAGAGAGAGAGAGAGAGAGAGAGAGAGAGAGAGAGAGAGAGGAAGAGAGAGAGAAAAGAAAGAGAGAAAGAGAGAGAGATAGAGAGAGAAGGAGAAAGAGAGAGAGAGAGAGAGAGAGAGAGAGAGACAGAGAGAGAGAGAGAGAGACAGACAGACAGAGAGAGAGAGAGAGAGACAGAGAGAGAGAGAGAGAGAGAGAGAGAGAGAGAGAGAGAGAGAGAGAGAGAGAGAGAGAGAGAGAGAGAGAGAGAGACAGAGAGAGAGAGAGAGAGAGAGAGACAGAGAGAGAGAGAGAGAGAGAGAGAGAGAGAGAGAGAGAGAGAGAGAGAGAGAGAGAGAGAGAGAGAGAGAGAGAGAGAGAGAGAGAGAGAGAGAGAGAGAGAGAGACAGAGAGAGAGAGAGAGAGAGAGAGAGACAGAGAGAGAGAGAGAGAGAGAGAGAGAGAGAGAGAGAGAGAGAGAGAGAGAGAGAGAGAGAGAGAGAGAGAGAGAGAGAGAGAGAGAGAGAGAGACAGAGAGAGAGAGAGAGAGAGAGAGAGAGAGAGAGAGAGAGAGAGAGAGAGAGAGAGAGAGAGACAGAGAGAGAGAGAGAGAGAGAGAGAGAGAGAGAGAGAGAGAGAGAGAGAGAGAGAGAGAGAGAGAGAGAGAGAGAGAGAGAGAGAGAAAGAGAGAGAGAGAGAGAGAGAGAGAGAGAGAGAGAACGTTAACTAGGCATTTGCGACTCTCTTACGACTCTGGCCTACGACCTCACTTATGGAATGAGGTCCATCAGAATTTAGAACATAGAAGCCAAAGACGCGGCATTTTACGACATGCTGCAATGCTTTTACGATAAGCTTACGACGCCCGTTTCAAAACGTGATGGAGAAGGAAGACCAGAGAACACGAGCCGTTCCGCATATATAGGCTCATTTCGTACCTCATTTTTTCCCCCGCTTATTCGTCTCTCTTTGTGTCGTTCTATCTAACGGTCAGATATATCATGAAGCTCTTACAAGTCTTGAGAACCTATAAAGTTTGCCCTCGGAGTGAAAGACAGATTTTCTACATTTATTTTTAGGCATTTGTCTTTTTTTCTCTCCCTCTCTCTCTCTACCCCAAGAGACCTTTCCTTCCGGTGTTGGACAGTGACTAAAACACAAGAGCAACCCAGAGGCAAATCCAGACCTTAAGTGTATGGAGCGTTTTGTAGCCGCGGACTATCCGTATCCTGAAGAGAGACGTTAGACCACCTCCAGCGCACAATTTACCCCCTTGATCTTTTGGAAAACGCGGACGCTACAAGGTTCTATAAAAGTGTTTACACCCTCGTGGGGAGCGTTACGGCCTAGCCACGATCCCTGCAGGGCCGGGGCAAGCTACAACTTCCCGTGATGGGCCCGGAGACCCTCGGCAGGGAACCGCTCACGCTCGCACTCATGCACGCTCTCTTCTTTTCTCTGTTTTGGTTCTCTGTCTTTTCTTCTGTCTGTCTGTTTCTTTTTTTTCTGTTGGCTTCTCCCTCTCTTACGATATGACATGTGATAAACATTATGCTTTATAAGTGTACACACACACACACACACACACACACACACACACACACACACACACACACACACACACACACACACACACACACACACACACACACACACGCCACACACACACACACACATTCAGTGAATCAACGATCCTACGGTTTTCACATGTAGAAGAATATCACATTAATAAACTTAATTAGCTTATAAATAATAAGAACGCGGCTTGCATGTGAGATACCATACTGTAATTATCGAGAAATGTATTAGAAAGAGTATTGCAATATCATTTAGTACGAGCAACATAACTCACAGGATGACAATATGCTAATCATTAGGCCTTAATTATGCTAAGAACCAGAGTGCTATTAGGGCAAGATGGCGAACATTAATAAGCCAGGACTTAGTGTCGATGGCATCGAGAGTGCCAGAATGAGCTAGCGTGGCATTGTCAAGCGTGCCAGAATATTCCTACGAGTTAATGCAGGAGTGCCAGAGGACCTTTCACGTCATCGCGAGAGAATCTAATACACATCAGTATGATGGGATCTGCTATGCCAATTTGACAGGATCTGTTGTGTCAATATGTCAGGGCGGGAGTATCAGTGTGTTGCCGTAGACGGGGAACTGAGTCTAATGGGATTAGAGAAGTTGGAGATGCTGCTGCCCTTGGTGTTGTGTTTATGTGTCACTTGCATGAACTTCCATAACTACAATATATACATACGTATATATACATACATACATACGTATATATTATATATATATATATATATACATATATATATATATATATACATATATATATATATATATACATATATATATATATATATATATATATATATATATATATATATATACATATATATATACATATATATATATATATATATATATATATATATATATATATATATAAATATATATATATATATATATATATATATATATATATATATATATATATATATATATATATATATTATACACACACACACACACACACACACACACACACACACACACACACTGACGCACACGTGTGTGCGTCAGTGTGTGTACTTTCCATGATTCCCTCCATAGCTTCTCTTCTCACTCTTCACGGGTTACTTAATGATCCCTTCCAAGAGTTCCGGTCACTTAACACTTCCTTTTTTTTCTTCTTCTTCTTTTGTCACTTACTTTCTCTCTACTTTTATCCCTTTTTTATTCAACCTTTCCTTTTTCTTTCAATTCCACTTATTACTCGTCCCTTTACAGCCCAACCTCTTTATCTATTTTTATCATTATCTTCTTACGTCTCCTTCTCTGACTGCTCCTTCGTATCACTTGCCTCTCCTCCTTTGCTTCCTCTTTCTTGTCGCTTTTCTCTCCTTCTCTCCTTCTTCTCTTATCGCGCTCTCGCCCTTCCTTCCTTTTCTCCTTCAGCCCTCAAGGCAGCTGCTGACTTTTGTAATTCTTCACCAGTAATTTCTGTTGTCTTGCCTCGAGCTTGTCTGGATCTGTAAAGTTTAAGATCCCGGTGTGTGTGTGTGTGTGTGTGTGTGTGTGTGTGTGTGTGTGTGTGTGTGTTGGGGGATTGGTGGTTACATCAACCATTTTTTCCATGGTATTGATATTATTGAGGAACATAGTTCAATTATATAAAAAAAGGGGGAGGGGGTAAGCAGATTGGAATGTCACCCTTCATATATATATATATATATATATATATATATATATATATATATATATATATATATATATATATATATATATATATATGTATATTTATATATATATATATACATATATATATATATATATATATATATATATATGTGTATGTGTGTGTGTATGTATGTATCTGTGTGTGTGTGTGCGTGTGTGTGTTTCTGTATCAATATGTGTGTGTGTGTGTGTGTGTGATAGGTTCTAGCGTTACCTTTGCCCATCTTATTATGTTTCGCTTGTGTATTTGTAATTACAAAGCGATTTAAAACATTCTCCATGTACTGAGCCTCGTTACACACAACTTCATTACTTCAATCTATACATCTCAATCTAAAACACATATCACCCTTCGAACGGGAGGAACCAGCATCATATGTATCAATTTCCAGATTTATGCACATGAAGATCCACCCCCTCATTTCCATGTCCTACTCCTTTCAGTTCTTTAATAAGAGGTGCCTTATAAACCTCCTTCTGATTCTCCTCAAGTAACACGATGCCACCCTCGAAGCTTCCCAAGTCTATTTTAAAATTTAAATCCGACACGAAGACGAGCATCCTCCTCAGCAATCCCTTGAATCCCCTCTCGAAACTCGCCATATATTCCTAAAAAAAATTTCCTCCCACGTCCATTTGGAGAATTCTCTTTAGCTCTTCTCCAAGTTCCTTTGAAGTACTTCTTCAACACCTTTGTTACTCTATATATACATTCCCCTCGTCGGGTCGTCCCCTCTTCCTCCCTCGTATAACGCAGCCCCTTGTGCGAGTCGACAGGCCTTCTTTTTCTATGGACTCCCTCCCTCCCTCCCTCCCTCCCTCCCTTCCTCCCGCTGTGTTTTCTTATTCCCTCCGCTCTCAAGATCAACGCCATCGATTGATAACTGAATTCGTCTATAAATCGACACTCTTCCAGATCCCTTTCTTTGAATATTTTGTCTTCTCTTTCCCTTCGATATGCTTTCATTTCTATATAGTTGAGAGAGAGAGAGAGAGAGAGAGAGAGAGAGAGAGAGAGAGAGAGAGAGGGACAGAGAGATAGGGACAGAGACAGAAATAGAGCGGACGAGGGAGAGAGGGAGAGAGAGATAAAGAAAAAATAAAGATGCTCTCACTCTTATTCTTCTCTTTCGCTACCCCTCTTTCCTCTTTTTTCCCCTCCCTTCTCCCCGCACTTTTCCTCGTCTGCCATTTCCAGTTCCAAGTATTTCTGCCTCGCCCTCTCTCTCCTCTTTCCTCTTTGCCTCTTTCACTTACTCTTTATCCCCACTCCTCATTCTCTCTCTCATGCTTTCTCTTGCTCTGGATCCATCTGTCTGTGTGCCTTTAATGTATAAATTTCTTTATGTTTACGCTCTCTCACTCAGACTCTCTCTCTCTCTCTCTCTCTCTCTCTCTCTCTCTCTCTCTCTCTCTCTCTCTCTCTCTCTCTCTCTCTCTCTCTCTCTCTCTCTCTTTCTCTCTCTCCATGCACTTACATACATAAATATAAACACACACACACACACACATACACATAAACACAAAAAAACATACATATACACACACACACATACACAAACACACACACAAAGACACATGTCTTTGGAGTTATGCCCGTGACTCTCTCTGTACTGTATATGTGAGTGCCTGCATGTCCATCTGCGCATGTGCCCATCCCTCAGCCTCCTCTCTATCTCCTTTTCCCGGTCCTCTTCACAGTGCCAGATCGCAATTTCCCTCCTCCATTTCACCGTATTGTAACGTCGGTGAACAGATATTACAGCCTGTCCTTTGAACCTCTCTCTCTCTCTCTCTCTCTCTCTCTCTCTCT
>BOPN01006081.1:80000-83342 GCA_017312705.2 Penaeus japonicus
GGAAGAGAGAAGAGATAGAATGAGAGAGAGAGATAAAAAAGAGGAGAAAAAATAACAATAAGAAGAAAGTCATTGCACATATTGATTGAACGCGTTAGTTCGAATCTTTTTTGTTCTTTTTTGAGGGAGTAGGGGATCCGTGGTCGAAATTTCAGAAGAAACAGATATGGTTAAGTAGATCTAATAGTAAAGAAAGATTGAATTGTAAAGAAAACAAAGAGAGAAAGAAAGAGAAGATGAAGAGAAAGAATAAGTAAAAGAAACCGAGAGATAAAACGTGAACGATGATGGAGTGAATCTTCATTCTAACTTTTCCTTTTGAACGAAAAAGAGAAAAAAAAAAAGACTTAAATTTCCTTCATTTTTTACCATGATGAAAACCTCAAAAAAAAAAAGAAAAAAGTTTTATCGGGATGTTTCAATAAAAGGAAATTCTGTCGAAGAAAAATACGGTGGTGGCATAGAATTGGGAGGAGGGGGAGGAAGGGAGAGAAAGGTAAAGAAATAGAGTGAAATGCAAATATCCCCAATGGGTGAGAATGTGATGATCATAGCCAAATCAGGAGAGGATTCTCGGAGATGTGAAGGAACCGGCAAGGTAAAAGCACCGTCCAGGGAGTGGATGTGAAGGAGAGCCTCTTCTCATGATCCCATCTGTGACGGAGATAGGAAGAAAAGTAGAGGAAGCGAGACGGAAAGATAGGGAGAAAGAGAGAGAGAGAGAGAGAGGTAGAGACAGAAGGAGGAAGAGAGAGAGAGAGATAAAGAGAGAGAAAGAGTAAGAGAAAGAGAGAGAGAGAATGAGAGAGAGTGAGAGAGAGAGAGAGAGAGAGAGAGAGAGAGAGAGAGAGAGAGAGAGAGAGAGAGAGAGAGAGAGAGAGAGAGAGAGAGAGAGAGAGAGAGAGAGAGAGAGAGAGAGAGAGAGAGAGAGAAAGAGAGAGAGAGAAAGAGAGAGAGAGAGAGAGAGAGAGAAAGACAGACAGACAGACATAAACATAACATCAACAACACCAAATCAAGAAACACCCGATCAAGAAGCCCTAAAACAACACACAAACACAACCCGCAAACAAACAAACACAACAACCAAACACACTCCTTTTTCCAAGACTTTAAGAAAAAGACGGAAAAACATAAAGTCAAATCCAGCCTTTCTGTACCGGGGTAAAAAGCCATGAACCGGTCGTTAAGTGATGGTCATTTGGATTGTTACTGTCAGGAATGGCCAGGTGGTTCGTTCGCCAAGGTATGTCCTCTCGCAACTTTATGCTTTCTTGGACTTTCTAAGTTAATGTTTCCTCTCTCTTTATATGTGCGGATATATATATATATATATATATATATATATATATATATATATATATATATATATATATAGATAGATAGATAGATAGATAGATATATATGTATATATATATATATATATATATATATATATATATATATATATATACAGTATGTATATATATATATATATATATATATATATATATATATATATATATATATTTTTTTTTTTTTTTGTTTTTTTTTTTTTTTTTTTTTTTTTTTTTTTCTTTTACATTGCTTCTCTTGAGGGGGGCGGATCCTTATTTTAATCTTTCCTTCTTCCTTCTTCTCTTTTTTTTTTTTTTATGTTTTTTCCCCATATGCAAATTACTTATACTAATACTGATTTGATTGTTAATATCAAAAATTATGATAATAACAGTAATAGATCATGATAGAGATAAGAATGAGGATGATGATAATAATGACACTTATACAAACTAAGATGGAAATAATAATGGTAATGATAATGATTATGGTATGATAATTTGATAAAGAATGATAATAATGATAATGATAATAAAAATGACAATGATTATGATGATCACAATAATTATTATTATTATGATAATAATGATAATGATAATAATGATAACGATAATGGTAATAACAATAATGATGGTAGTTATGAAGATACTAATACAAATAACGAATAGATAATAAGTTAGAAAATAATTTTGAAATAGAAGAGAAGGAAAAATTGTTTGAGAGATCAAACATAGCCTGCAATTCTTACCTCACGTCTCAGATCTACTTTTGAAGAAAAGTCCGTCATACATACCTGAAAATGGAAGAAAATATAAATTTCAGTTATTCTGTCTGCACATTTCTATTTCATAAATCTTTCTCTCTCTCTGTCTCTCTTTGTCTCTCTCTCTCTCTCTCTCTCTCTCTCTCTCTCTCTCTCTCTCTCTCTCTCTCTCTCTCTCTCTCTCTCTCTCTCTCTCTCTCTCTCTCTCTCTCTCTCTCTCTCTCTCTCTCTCTCTCTCTCTCTCTCTCTCCTTCTCTCTCTCTCTCTCTTTCTCTCTCTCTCTCTTTCTCTCTCTCTTTCTCTCTCATTTTCTCTCTCCCTCTCTCCCTCTCTCTCTTCCCCCTCCCCCTCTCTCTCTCTCTCTGTCAATGTATGTAAATAAACAAACAAAGTCTGATCGAAAAGTATCCGACCTTTGGCTATAAAGTGAAAGCCCTTAAGGGAACTTCTATCCCTTCCAAAGCAGCACCCAGGTTCCCTACACACTTAGTCAAGCGGCCTTCCCATTGTAAGAAACATTTCTCGAAGTCCATTCCTGAGAGCAGTGTGAGTTGCCTAGTCGCGTTATCCAAGGGGCAAAACTACCAATAGAGAGCATTATCTGGGAGTTCTTCTTTGGGATACAATGTGTTGCAAAATATTGTATCTCTGTTGCGCCCAATGTCGAATTGCAGGCTTTATCATGACAGCATATCCGCCTAGAGTTGATTAGGATAAAGACAACGAGGCAGCTTATGAGAATCCCCCCCCCCCCAAAAAAAAAGGACTATGGGAAGTGTGTTCAGCAGAGGGACGCGAGTATAGAGAGCCAGGGGGGTCTGTGTATGTGTCCGTCTTATAATGGATATGGATGTATGAATATACAATAATTTTTTTTTTTTAAACTTCCCCTAATCTGCTCATGGACCATTTCTCACTGATGGACTATTTACATAGTGGTGATTTTTACTAACCTTTGCAACAAAACGTGGGATGACTAATGGAAAAGCGTTCATTAATCAGTGTCATGATACTGTTCACTCTCTGTTATAGCAACATGGCAACTCATGGTATTCATTTTTCACTGTTTCCTTATCTTCATATATAAAATGCAAATATGTGTGGGCCTGCATTCATGCAGACTTACATACTCAGAAACACACGCACGCACACACGCACACACACAACACACACACACACACACACACACACACACACACACACACACACACACACACACACACACACACACATATATATATATATATATATATATATATATA
>BOPN01006082.1:15000-17500 GCA_017312705.2 Penaeus japonicus
TTACCGATAGAGCAAAAAACCATTTTACCGTGATTATAGGGGATTTTAATGCCAAGATAGGAATAAGGGAAGATGGAGAAACCTTGGTTGGGAAACATGGAATAGGCACCTGAAATGAGAGAGGACAAAGGCTATTAGAATTCACTGAAGCTCGATCCCTTAAAATTATGAATACATTCTTCGAAAAGAAACTCGGGAGGAAATGGACATGGAAATCACCATCCGGCATTAAAAACGAAATTGACTTCATAATCACCAATAGGTGCGACATTGCACAAGATGTAAACGTCAATAGGGACCATAGACTGGTCAGAAGTAGAGTAAAATTACAGCTAAGAAGGGAACGAAATAAGCTCATATAGAAGCCTCTCGTTAATCTAATTAACATTAAGAATAGGGCGACGAAATTCAGCATCAACATCCGAAACAGATACTCAGCTCTCGAAGATCTTGACATAGACCAAATGAACAACTAATTCAACGAGATATTAAAGGAAGCTGCACTTGAAATAGGGGGTTAAGACGAAAAAGAAATGTTCAGTAAGTTTTCGGTAGAGACAAAAAACATTATGAAACAGTGTAGGGACATGAAAATAACATCAATCAGAGACAAGATAGAATAAGCAGAGCTAAGACGATAAACAAGATAAAAGAGGAGTTACGCAAATTTAACATACGCAAAATGTATGAAGCTCTGCTTGCCGGCACCAGATTAAGGCAACAAAAAGGAGGCTCGGAATAGGGAAAAAACAAATGTATGCAGTAAAGAAACCCAATTGAGAGGTGACATACAATAAAAATGAAATTATCAAAGTAATAGAAGACTTCTATCACGACTTATACCACTCAAACGACCAACCACGTACGGAGACAAACAGCAATTGGAGACGTTCCAAACATTACGGTAGAGGAAGTAAATAGGGGACTAAAAGGCATGAAAAAAGGAAAAACACCATCTTATTCAAGATGCAGGAGAGATTGCGGCAGTAAAACTGGCTAATCTTTTTAACAGATGCCTAAGTGTCGATATAAACTCCGAAATCCTGGAAAAACCGACCTATAAGCCTCCTTTCAGTAATCTGTAAACTGTTCACAAAAATCATCACAGCCCATATCAATGATACATTAGATTCAAAATAACCCAGGGAACAGGCAGGGTTCCACAGCGGATTCTCAACTACAGACCATATCCACACACTAGCCCAAATAAAAGAGAAAACAAACGAATATAGGAAACCCCTGTGTATGGCATTCGTAGATTATGAAAAGGCATTCGATTCGGTACAGATATCTGCAGTACTAGATGCAATTCGTAAACAAGGAGTAGAGGAAACATATTGCAGATTATTAGAGGACATATATAGAGATGGTACAGCGACCATCAAAATACATGCAGAAACCAATAAGATACCAATGAAAAAGGGTGTTCGGCAGGGCGACACCATCTCACCGAAGCTGTTTACAGCTTTCTTGGAGGAAGTATTCAAGAAGTTAGATTGGAAGGAGAAAGGGATTAGAATAGAGAATGAGCAATTAAGCAATTTAAGATTTGCAGATGACATTATTCTTTTCAGCGTATCAGCAGATGGATTACAACAATTACTAAGCGATTTGAGTAGGGAAAGTCTGAAAATTGGCTTTAAAATGAACATGGAAAAGACTAAAGTCATGTTCAACAGTCGAACCCCAGTTAAGCAAATACAAATACAGGGCGGGGTATTAGAAGCAGTGAACGAGTATATATACCTAGGGCAGCTCATCAAGACGAGTACATCCTGCAAAGCCGATAGAAAGCGGTGAATCAGGCTAGGTTGGAGTGCCTTCAGTACACATAGTAATATATTACGAGGTCGTCTGCCACTCTGTCTAAAGAGAAAGATTTTTGACCAATGTGTCCTCCCCGTCATAACATATAGGTCAGAAACATAGAGTACGACCAAGGCACTCAAGAGGAAATTAGTAAGTGCTCAAAGAGGAATGGAAAGGCTTATGCTAGGAGTTAGCTTAAGAGACAAGAGAAGAGCCATATGGATCAGGCAATAAACAAAAGTAAAGGATATACTCAAGAGCATTAAGAAGAAAAAGTGGCAGTGGTCTAGGCATATATATATCGGAGACAGGACATCAGGTGGACAAAGAAAACAACAGAATGGGAAATACACGACACAATGAGACCAAGGGCAAGACCAATGACTAGATGACGGGATAAAATAGTGAATTTCGCAGGAGTAAACTGGAATCAGAGGACACAAGACCGAAATGACTGGAAAAGATTGAGAAAGGCCTACGTCCTGCAGTGGAATGATACAGGCTGATGATGACATATATTTATATGCATACATATATATATCCACATGTATATATACATATACATATATATATATATATATATATATGTATGTATATTTGTGTGTGTATGTCCTCCGTTTTCGGTGTAAAGGCCTTTCAGGCAAGTCTTTTCATTTTTTGTTTATTTTTCCAGAGTAAACATAAAAACCAG
>BOPN01006082.1:40000-47500 GCA_017312705.2 Penaeus japonicus
ATATATATATATATATATATATATACATACATACATACATACACACACACACACACACACACACACACACACACACACACACACACACACACACACACATATATATATATATATATATATATATATATATATACATATATATATATATATATATATATATATATATATATATATATATATATATACACACACACACACACACACACACACACACACACACACACACACACACACACACACACACACACATATATATATATATATATATATATATATATATATATATATATATACATATGTGTGTGTGTGTGAGTGTCTGTGTGTGTGTGTGTATTTGTATACGTATGTGTGTGTGTGCATTTATAGTTATCTATCTATCTATACATACATATATATACAGACAAACGTTTATATATACATACATATATATATATATATATATATATATATATATATATATGTATGTATGTATATATATACATACACACACACACACACTATCAAGGTCTTATTGTATATGATAAAGATTCAAAATTCATATCGAAGCAATAATTAAATATTTCTAGTTACTTAAATACAATGTCTCCCAGTTCCAGGTCAGTCCTGAATACCCACGCTCGGAGGGCGTGGCCAAAGTCCTCTCATCATTACCGCGTGGACCAATCACCGCCGGATCGGGCAGCTCCCTGACCAATTAGAAGAATTGTCGCTGCCCCTCGCACTGACCCGGTATCTCCCTCAAATTAGGTCATTGATAGATTCAGACAGAATTAGTTCGACCTTCAAGTCGAGAGGTCCTTCCTCTCCCTTCACCTCCTCAAGGATTCCAGGTAGACAGTGTTTTAGTGCCTTTAGTGACTTAGCTTATTCCATATACTGTGCATTGTCTGTGTTTTCCTTAGAGTTGTGTTTTCCTTAGTGTTGTGTTTATATTAGGGTTATTGATATATCTTTAGCTCAGGTATTATTAGTTTTGCGATAGGCTTAGCTTCCCCCTTGTATATATATATATCGTGCCTCCCTTGTAAATAATGTTATATATATATCTTGATTTTATAATATATTGTTAATGTTTTCGCTACCGTGTTTCACGTAATCCCTTTATATATTATGTGTGGGAATTAGATCACTCTCTGCTCGCCACATATTCGGGTGCCAGCGACTGGACCCGTTTTGCCAATTACACAAATAGTGTTAGTATTTAGGATATATACAATTTACACAAACTGGTCGTAGTAGGGACACATCTTAATACCATCACATAAACTGGTGTCAGCGGTGAGATTCATTCTGCTCACCACATAATCTGGTAGCAGAATGGGATTCATCTTTTGATATATCTTGCTCGTCACATAAATTGGTGATAATGCAAGATAAGAACCTCACGTCGTTAATTAGTTTTATATGTGTTTGATAATAAATATTCGTAGGCCGCTCGCTACAAATATTTTGGTTCTGTTCGATTAATAACAAATTGATAGGACCTAGTTTCTATTTTTTTTGCACAATTTAGGCATACTAGTGGCTCTTCGTTCTATTTTTTTCACTACGTGACATAGTTAGTGATATCTGGAGAAGTACCTCCTCCTTTTAGGTTAAAAGTGTAGAATATTAACCTAATATTTATTTAAGTCGTGAACCGCTCGCGCGTACTTAAATAACCTTGTCTAATCCCGCCTCATATGGTAACGGTTGGGACAATTATCGCCACGTTAGTATTGTCTAAGTGTGTATTTTGTGATTGTGAACAACATCAGCACTAAGAGGAACACAACAATCGCAGTAAAGCTACCACTTCTCTTCTCTCAGCAACAAAAGGTAAGTCACTTTAAGGTTGCTAGACACTGTACCTCCTGTGTTTCCCCGCCCCCCTCCCCATTGCATTTTTTTTCTCCCTGTTTATTGTAAAATCCACCCCCGTCATTCCCCCACCCTCCCTCCCACGCTTTTTCATCTATTCTCATTTTTGTTAATTAGTGATATTTTTTTCTACGTATCGTTTCGTTAATTTCACTAAATAACTTTTCGTTAACATTCGGTAACGTAATATTTCACATCATTACTTTATGTCTCCCGATGTGTACGTTATTCGTTCATTTTACTATGCTACGAATGTTTAACAATTATTCTATGTTATTTTACGTTTGTTATTATTAACGTTTCAACGTTATTCGTATTCTCGTAGAAATTCACATAAAGGTGTGACGTTACTCTTTCATACGAAACCGATAAAATAACTGTTTCGTTTACTTATTCAGTTATTCTACGCTTTGATTGCTCTACGTTATCTTGAGTGAATTTACGATTACATTTTACTACGTATAATGCATGATTTGTTTTTCTGTGCGTTAGTTAAGTAAATAACTGTAAATCACATCATATTCTTATGGCAATAACTTCGAAATTTCTTATATAGAATTTCTAATATCTGTGTGATTTTCTTAAGTTTTCGTTCCTATGCGAAATTTAACATGACGTATTTCTTCGAACAAAAATATATTATCAAATTACATGATTCAGATTCGTCATTTGATCTCGTGTGATTATTTTTCTTGTGAATTTAAATATTTTCCTTTCTTGAATATGGTTTACACTATGTATTCGTGGAAATGTAATTCACTTTGCGTTAACATTTATTATATTTGCTCTTTTATTATGGGACTTTAATATAATTTCTTTTCTTTTTGCTTTAATATACATTAAATTAAATGTATTATGCGTTTGACAAGGTCATGACCTGACCTCACTTGACCCTTGACCCGTTCGTATGGTCAATCTGAACATAAAACTTTGACAATGTGTTATATTTTCTCGCGACCATTCTGTCCCTTGTGGTCAATTTCATGACCGTGTGATATTGGGAAATAGCATCACATGTGACCTTTGGTCACTTCATGACCGCGTTCTGTATGTGACCTTATCCTATGTCATTATTGACCGTGTGAATTTGTAAGAAAATCGTTAACGAATATTAGGAATTATATGTGTCTTAACTCTGATTTTCTCTACATTTTAATTTATTTTATTGTCTGCATATACGTTTGTATATTTCTTAATGCATGACTATATATCTGCATCTTCTGTAACGTGACATACTTTGTCATTTGTGAATCGTTCAATGGTCACACTCCTGACCTCACAACGGTCATCTTGTAATCCGATAATTGGATTTACAATTTAAACTGTCTTTGTGAATTTTTCTATTTCTCAACATTCGACAGTCTATGTTTTTTATAATTTTGTTCACTTTTATGACTTTGTGGACTTATGATTGTTAATTCATTACAATCTCTATGACAATTATTTCATATCTTAACATGTTTCATCACTTCATATTATGATTTATCATCACATTTAGCTAGAAATGTTGACAGATGCATGTTCGTTTCTTAGCTTTATTCCTATTTCATTGTATAGTCATATTCGACTATCTTTGCATTTTTCATTGCATTATTGATTATTGTTACTTCCATATCTCATTATTTAATTGCAAGTAACTTTAATCATCTTATGATATGATTGTCATTATTTTTAATTCTAAGCAATTGTCGACTTCGACAACATTAAACATATATGTTATCATCATAGGCCTCTCCGAGTTTATACCTTGCAGATAGTTCCTGCTGGTAACTACTACATCTGTCGACTACCAGGACCATTCTATGCTGTATACGGTTCCTGAGGCAGTCAACTCATTGCATTGTTGCAAATCTCGGGTTCATCCTGCAACCCGGGACTCCTAATGACTTTTTCCCCAGTCTGATCTTAAACAGATACCTGACTTGCACGGCTGATGATTCGAGCTTGGTCGCGTGTTGGTTGCATCGCACTACGACAAGACACAGCATCACCCGATGCCTATTCGCAAGTCGTACTCTTGTATTTTTTTGTACTATATTTACCATTACTGGATATACCAATTTATGAGTATATACTATAACTTAGCATAACTTCCTTGCTAATTTTTTAATCGTTTTAAGCATTATGACATAATAATATGTTAATAATTAGCAATGCAATTATTGTATACATACTTTTGATATCTTTTTAAATTATATTGCATGTTATTTTCAGCTAGTTAATTCATAACTACTATTACCCATTATCTTATAACATGCATCTGCATAATTTTTGCTCCTACGCCCTTTACCCTGTCCCCTCTACAACTATCGTATGCACTAGTTACGTGTATAAAGTTTTTCAGATACGATAGTGATGGATGCAGAAGGGCATGTCAACCAGACGTGTCAATCCTGTAACCAGCGCAGCCCATCTCGAAGCCAGTGCTGATTGCACAACCAGTAATGATCTTGTGCAATAATCGAGACGTTGCCACGGCATTTCCTGATCTCTTCGTATATATTTTCAAAGGCTCCGCGATCACCCGGATCTCTCCTGTTTTTTCTCTGCTAAGTATCGCTGATTTTGGCATTCTTATTTCGTTATATCTAATTTTCTTACCAAATCGGGACGATTTGGGGTAACGTGGTCGAGCGATATGAAGGTCTTATTGTATATGATAAAGATTCAAAATTCATATCGAAGCAATAATTAAATATTTCTAGTTACTTAAATACAATGTCTCCCAGTTCCAGGTCAGTCCTGAATACCCACGCTCGGAGGGCGTGGCCAAAGTCCTCTCATCATTACCGCGTGGACCAATCACCGCCGGATCGGGCAGCTCCCTGACCAATTAGAAGAATTGTCGCTGCCCCTCGCACTGACCCAGTATCTCCCTCAAATTAGGTCATTGATAGATTCAGACAGAATTAGTTCGACCTTCAAGTCGAGAGGTCCTTCCTCTCCCTTCACCTCCTCAAGGATTCCAGGTAGACAGTGTTTTAGTGCCTTTAGTGACTTAGCTTATTCCATATACTGTGCATTGTCTGTGTTTTCCTTAGAGTTGTGTTTTCCTTAGTGTTGTGTTTATATTAGGGTTATTGATATATCTTTAGCTCAGGTATTATTAGCTTTGCGATAGGCTTAGCTTCCCCCTTGCATATATATATATCGTGCCTCCCTTGTAAATAATGTTATATATATATCTTGATTTTATAATATATTGTTAATGTTTTCGCTACCGTGTTTCACGTAATCCCTTTATATATTATGTGTGGGAATTAGATCACTCTCTGCTCGCCACATATTCGGGTGCCAGCGACTGGACCCGTTTTGCCAATTACACAAATAGTGTTAGTATTTAGGATATATACAATTTACACAAACTGGTCGTAGTAGGGACACATCTTAATACCATCACACACACACACACAAACATACATATGTATGTGTGTGTGTATATATATATATATATATATATATATATATATATATATATATATATATATATATATATATATATATGTGTGTGTGTGTGTGTGTGTGTATATATATATATATATATATATATATATATATATATATATATATATATATATATATATATATATATATATATATATATATATATATATATATATATATATATATATATATGTGTGTGTGTGTGTGTGTGTGTGTGTGTATATATATATATATATATATATATATATATATATATATATATATATATATATATATATATATATGTGTGTGTGTGTGTGTGTGTGTATATATATATATATATATATATATATATATATATATATATATATATATATATATATATATGTATATATATATATGTTTGTGTGTGTATATATATGTATATATATACATAAATAAATAAATATATATATATATATATATATATATATATATATATATATATATATATACATATATATATATATATATATATATATATATATATATATATATATATATATTTATATATATATATATATATATATATATATATATATATATATATATATATATATATATATATATATATATATATATATATATATATATATATATATATATATGTGTGTGTGTGTGTGTGTGTGTGTGTGTGTGTGTGTGTACATATATATATATATATATATATATATATATATATATATATATATATATATATATATATATATATATATATATATATATATATATATATATATATATATATATATATATATATATATATATATATATATATATATATTATATAAAATTCTTGAATGCAGTTATATCAGTTTATGCCAATTACGAATTAATAAATAACTTTTTTTTTCCATTTTTCTTCCACTCGACATAAAATATCAGTTATGGACATATACCATCGTAAATAATTCACACACAAATATCAGGGCAATAAGTAACTAACCGACAGATGAATAAATCAAAGATCTCATAGAAATAAGATCCCACCCAACTCTTCCCACAATGGATGAACCAAAGACTATGAACGTTTTAGGAAAAGCCATCTCGTCTGGGAAAAAAAGGCAATACAGGCAGAACCATAAAAAATATACTCATGTGTGACCAAACTGCACCCCATCAACGGCAGAAAAGCAAAAAATCACGCATCGAATCCAAACAATGATTTTGCAAAGATCAAACAAACACGGGATTTCTCACGTGTCTGCAACGCTGTATCGAACTACGGTTTTGTTTGGGAAAAGGGATAGTGTTTTCCTATCACCACATATCGGGCCAAAGAATGATGACTATCGGTAGAGGTTTTTGATATTCCTATAACTTGTTTTTTGCTTTTCAGATCAATAATTCATCAGTATATATTTGTTTCTTATTGTTATAATGCCAGAAGGCCGTCATGTTGGAATAATGATGATATTAATGATGATGGTAATGATACTAACAAGGATGATGATGGCATTTTAACAACAACAGCGATAGTTATGATGATTATGATGATGATACTAACAATGATAATAATGGCATTTTTAACAACAGCGATAGTTATAATGATGATGAAGATGATAACAACAGTAATAATAACAATAATAACAATGATGTTGATGATGATTGAAGATAATGATAATGGGGATGATGATGATAATTGAGATGATGATAATGATGATGATAATGATGGTGATGATGATAATGATGATGATGATAATGATGATGATGATAATGATGATGATGGTGATGATAATGATTATGATGATTGAAGATGATGATGATGACAGCGATGATGATGATAATGATATTTACAAAGATTTAGATAAACCATATTATCTAAACAGCAAAAACAACAATAATAACAGCAACAAAAACAGCTACGATAATAATGATAACAACAATACTCATTACATACAAAAAATAAATAAAATAAACGAATAAAGATACCGCACCTAAGAAGACCTTTCCGGGCGAGTACTTCCCTGAACCTCATCTTGAAGATTCTCCTTTTTCCGTTATTCAGGAACCCAGGAATCGACAGGGAATATTCCGGTCGCATCGTGAGGCCCGGATACCCAATAGCTTCATTCTGATTCGGAAAATCGATGTTTCCAAAATGTATTTGTTATTCCATAAGCATCGCGGTCTTTTTCCCCCCTGTGCATATATGCTGTAAGTGTTTTGTTTTCGCTG
>BOPN01006082.1:67500-70000 GCA_017312705.2 Penaeus japonicus
AGAACATGAGCTGATCGATTTGATAAATACATTTGGATCCACGATAAAAGTTTACTTTGAATACCAAAGCTAGCCAGTTGCTCAAGGATAAGGTTTGTAATATCAAAGGCAGATTTAAGATCGAGAAATACAGTTTGCATTCCTTGCTGAGAATTTGTCAAGTACTCTGCAAAGCAGTGCTTCGTCCTGGGGAGAATCGATATAGCTTTTAGTGCAGGAGCTTGGGAGTATTCCTTGGGATAAGCTTAGACTAAGTAGGTTACCTGGTACCTGAGCAATGAGTCGAAGTACACTGTAAGTAATGCCACCCAAGCCTGGGGCGGTCGCCTTACCCTTTCGAAGTGCATTAGTTAATTCCCACTCAGTCGGAGGGGTCAGTGGCAGAACAGGCTGTGGCAATGTTAAAATTTCTCTGTGGAAGTGAATACAGCTGAGAGATTCTGGCCCACTGATCTAATAACAAGTTGGCCTGTTCTAATAGGCAGTGAAACTGCGGAGTGGCGACGGCTTTAGCTGACAACCTGTTGATTTTTCTCCAAACCTCAGCTACAGAAGTTTGGTGTTTAATAATCTGTTCCCAGTGTTTCCTGCGAATTTGAGCTTTTAATTCTCAGAAACCTTTATTAGCTATGTGGTATCGTAAAAGATTTTCTGATGTCATGTCATCCCTACAACAATTAGCAGGCTCCTGAACTCGTTTATGCTCTCTACTTAAGATGGGGTAATTTATCCACTTTGTTGTGTGAGGGACTGGGCGCCTTTTCTCTTTGAGTGTTTTCTTGAGCAGACTCAAATAGTGTAATAGTCAGTGACAGCTTTTATCAGGTCCTGAGAGTAATTTAGTTGTTACGACATAAGTGTTATACCAGTCATAAACACGTGCCTTGAAGTGATGCTCCAATCCCGGTGGGATTGTAATTTTAGGTCTGGGTACTTTGTGAGCTATACTGTTGTCTACAGCATACTCAGTTAGGATTGCAAAGTGGTCACTGGCTAACTCTCGAACCAGTGAAGTACAAACATTACCATGTGCAGGATCTTTGACAATTACATAATCTTACCTGCCACATGCCAAATGAGTCTGTTTATATTTGTCATATACAGTCATAGATCTTCTATTGACGAAATGTTTAAATTCTTCCTCCATCGCTGTTACTCTGGTGACCCCCATAATTATGTTTCTTGAATATGGAAACTGGGTAGAGAACTAGTCAGAAACTTTGAGCTCCTGACATACACACTATATAATGAAAATAACCCAGAGGCAGTCTGAATTCTGAAATGATGAAACTGCACGTCGGTGTTCCCGGACTTTTTTTACTAGTTCATGTGGCAGTGTTAGCTTTACATAAGTCAGCAAACCCGCCATGGCTTATTTGCATAAGAGCAATGCCCTTTAAGTTTAGTTGCTATTTCCATGTTAGTAGCAACTGCAAACGGTTCTTGTACGCAGATTACATCAACATTGATTTTACGAATATAAAACTCTAGGTCATTAAGCCTAGGCTTAATGACCGCATATTCCATGATATGAATTTGATTGTACGTTTATCCATATATGAAAAGTTTTTTATATGATAGTCTACACTTCATACTGCAATATCCTCTGATGGTAATGCTTTCTACTTGACAGAAAACACACATATACATATCTGCATACCCATACTTCTCACAAAAGCACATTTAACCATTTAAACTATCAATTCTTAGCTCTGTTCCGCTTCGTAGCACAGTCCATCCAAATGGTGGGTTGAAGGCACTTGCGTTCCCTCATTATCAGCACGGGCTCCCTCATACTGACCACTATTAATGGAGGAATTGGTATCGTGACACCGTGTGTCATCGCGGGTCCCTTTATCATTGATGGCCACGCTGGCCTCTCGACACTGACAGTCCTTCATTTTTTCAATATCTCGCTTCAGTATCATTCTTTCACTAATCAAACTTGTGTTTTGTTCTTTTGGAGTTCGAATTGATTCCACTAGTTGTTATACACTGACATTTCCTTTCGTGGGTGTTGTTGTGACGTCACCACTTAGGTAACAGTCCACGCGCGGTTCAGCGGGGGATTCCCCGGTGCGGCCTACGGTCAACCGTGAGTGAGGGTGAGGGTCGGTGGGCTCGGCTGGTGCCAGGGGAGGGGAGGGGGATGGCGGGTCCTCGCTGTCCACAGAGGTTACAAGTGGAGTGAAGAATATGAGTCACGGAATGCCTTCCGTGAACACCATCATCAGCATGTTGACCTTCTCTACCAGTTCCGCGACCGTGACATGGAGATCAGAACCCTCAGCACCCCGATTCCCCGGCAACCGTTGGATGTCTCGGCTGCTAGTGACGTCATAGCGGGCACGGTCGGCTGGTAGCTGGTTGAGCTGGGAGGCATCGGCTGTTCTCTCACTAACTCCGCCGATGCCACAGGGGGAGTTGGGGGGAGGGGAGGGCGGTGCACCCCTATTGCCAGGCAGTCACACCTGTCATCCCACATCTGAACCATGATGGG
>BOPN01006083.1:0-2500 GCA_017312705.2 Penaeus japonicus
TATATATACATATATATATGTATATATATATGTATGTATGTATGTATGTATGTATATAGAAAGCAAGGAACCAGGAACTAATCTTCACTCAATGGCAAAGAACGTAAGGCACCGATTTCTGCCCATTGAGCAATAAACCTACTGGAATATACACATACACGCTAATGGTTTGGGGAGAAAGAGAGGGGAGAGTGAGAGAGAGAGAGAGAGAGTGAGAGAGAGTGAGAGAGAGAGAGAGAGAGAGAGAGAGAGTGGAGAGAGAGAGAGAGAAAGAGAGAGAGAGAGGCCGATTGAGCGTCAGCCAGCCAAAGAAAGTCCCCTGTTGTATTGAAGTGGCCTTTTCCAACTACTGCAACATTCAACATTCCCCATTCACTCACCCCTCCCCCCCATCTCCATAGAGTTTGAATGTTCCTCTTCCTTCTCCTTCTTCCTTCTTTTCCTCCTTTTCTTCCTCCTCCTCATCTCTCCTCTCCATTCTTTATCTTCCTCCTTTTCCTCCTCCTCCTCCCCTTTCTCCTCTCCTTTCTCTTCTTTCTAATATTCTTCCTCCTTCTCGTCCCCTTCCACACCCTCCTCCTCTTGCACCTTTTCCCCTTTCTCCTCCTCATTTTCCCCCTGCCGTCCTTATTTTTCTTCCCCATCCTTATTTTTCCCCCTTCTCTTCCTCTTCCCCCACATTCTTATCTTCCTCCTCATCTTTCTCTCCTCCTTCCTCCTCCCTTTTCCTCCTCCCCTTACACCTCCTGCTCTTCTTCCTCCTCCCCCTTTTCTTCCTCCCTGTTTCTCCTTCCCTTCCATCAACACTACCTCCTCCTCCTCCTCTCCTTCTTCCTTTTCTTCCTACTCTTATTACTCCCTTGTTCTCTTCCTCTTCGAGATCCTCCTCCTCCTCCTCTTCCTCCACCTCCTTTTCTTCTTCCTCCACCTCTTCCTCCTCCACTTCTTCCTGCCCCTCCTCTTCCTTTTCCTCCACTTTTTCTTTCTCTTCCACTTCTTCCTCCTCTTCTTCCTCCACCTCTTGCTCCCCTTCCACCTCCTCCTCCTCTTCCTCCTCCGCTTCTTCCTCCCCCTCCACCTCCTCCTCCTCCTCTTCCTCCTCTTCTTCCAGTCCCTCCTCTTTCTTCTTCTTCGGGCAACTGTGGTTACCGAAGCGGGAAACTTGATCTTCCTAAAGGCTTTGAGTGTGTGAGTGTTGTTAAGTTTGTATGGTGAATGGTGGTGAGGGGGATGGGGGGATGGGGGGATGGATAGGGGGTGAGGGGGATGGGGGGATGGATAGGGGGTGAATGGGTTGGCGTAGGGTGGGATTGGGTAGATGGGGGGAGGGGATGGGGAGGGAGGGGGGAGTTGTATGGGGTGGGGTTGGGTAGGGTGTGTGTATGGAGTGAATAGGGTGGCGTAGGGTGGGATTGTGTGTGTGTGAGGGGGAAGGGGGTGTTTTGGAAGGGGGTAAGGGGTGTGGAGGGAGGCGTGAGGTGAACGAGGTGGGGGGGGGGGGGTTGAGGGTGGTAGGAGGATGGGGTGAGAAGGTGGGCAGTTATGAGTAGATGAATCACGGTCGATGGGGGTTAAGAAGAGGATGGAAGGGGTGCTAGGTAATAGGTAAATGGTGGGGGGGGGGAGGGTGTAGGAGAGGGAGGAAATGAGGGGTTGGAGGAGGTTAGGTTAGGGTAGACAAGAGTTAGAGAGAGGGGGGGGTAACATAGGAAGGGGAGAAGGGTAGAGATGTGGCATGAGGAAAGGGAAGTGGAAGGGGAGAGAGAGAGAGAGAGAAGAGAGAGAGAGAGAGAGAGAGAGAGAGAGAGAGAGAGAGAGAGAAGAGAGAGAATAAGAGAGAGAGAGAGAAAGAAAGAAAGAAAGAAGATTAGACGAGGAGGAAACGGAAACGGAAGGGGGAGGGAAGGTAGAGTAAAGGAAGAGGGAGGGGAAGCCAGAAGAAGGAAAGAGGGGGAGAGGGGGGGGGGAGCGGATGAAGGAAGGGAGAGGAGGGGAAGAAGAAGTTACGTAAACACTATAAGGGTCACAATAATATCTCCCTATTCACATGCGTCGAAATACACACACACATCCGGGATACTTTCATCCGTGAATAAGATTCGTCTTGTCAATGGAACAGAATCATACAAAACATCTGAATAAATGAACGAAGATCATCAAACTATGAATATAAATTATATACACACACACACACACACACACACACACACACACACACACACACACACACACACACACACACACACATATATATATATATATATATATATATATATATATATATATATATATAAACGAAGAAGATAATAAACGAGAGAATAGATACAATACTCAAAGTAAACTAAAGACCGAAGACGTAATAAGATAATAATAATGATAGAAACACTTTTAAACCAACATGGCCGATTTCCTCATAGCAACAACATATTTTTTTATCGATCTTGTATGAATATCTTTGTTATATATGTACACACACACACACATATATATATATATATAT
>BOPN01006083.1:22500-29051 GCA_017312705.2 Penaeus japonicus
CTTAGTTAGAAAGGAGATTGTTCATGAGAAAAATAAAATGTCTGTGGAGTGATTATTTAACTAATCCACATGTTAGAATGTTAGTCATGTGACCATTCATGAGACCGAAGCTTAAAGTTAGATAATGTATTATTAATGAGAGTGAAATTAGAGTTTGAAGTACGAATGATGCTTCGGTCGTGAGATTAGTGAAGCCTCGAACAAAGAAGACACGTGATATCTTCGTCTGTGTGTGTGTGTGTTTATGACTGTTTATATGTCTGTTTGTCTGTGTGTGTGTTTGTTTGCGTCTGTGTTTCTGTTTATATGAGTGTATGTGAGTGTGAGAGAGAAAGAGAGCGAAATCATACTAAATGCATTAATTAGTCTCTATCAGCTCATCAAAGTACATAATTATAATCTTCTCATGTTACCGATAAGACGTATTCTTCACTGCTGTTAAAAGGAAAATAAAATAAAAACTGCTTATTTGTATATACCTATGTCACAAGACGTAGTCCGGGTTGTTATTAAAAGGAAAATAGATAAATAAAGAATACTTATTTCTGCAAAACTATGCTTTCCGCTCTCGCTCTCGGCTGAACAAAGAGCAAGGAATCGGCTGCATCATAAACACGATTTTTGAAGTAATAGTTTTTTTCTTTTTTTTCATGACGGTGGTGCGACAGGAAAACCTTGCCAGACCCAAGAGGAAGATCCAGACTCAAAGCTCTCATTAGTTGAAATTCCCAAACTCCAGTTTCGAAGGAGCTCAGAAACATCTTTTTCCTACCTTTTTCCTATCAGTTTTTCTTCTTTGTTTTTCTTCTTCTTCTTCTTCTTCTTCTTTGTAATGTAACAGAATGATAATCATTTACAGCATAGAAGTTGAACATGACTTTGTCAGTGTTTGTAAGACGTATTCAGAGCCTATGTTCCTTAACTTGAGCCCCATTTTTGTCGTGTCATATCCTGAGCCGGCTTGAATCAGGCGCGACTTTCCTGTTTTTCACGCGTCAGATCTCGAGTGTGACCTTGATGATGTCACAAGCGCGCTTGATTTTAATTAAGCCCCTGTTGACTGTCTTGAGATATGGTCAAACTCAAGAGTGACGTCATATGTAAACACATACAGTTGTTTCTTCGGTGTATCACCGCCCTCCAAAATTATTTTGAGTAGACTTGGAAAACAAAGGACAAAAATAGACGGGTTGTCAATAGAATCGATGCTGTATATGTGGTACAACTTATATTTGGACTAGAAATCATGGAAGATTGCACATTAAATACGTAGGCAATAGGTGAATATTACAGCGAGTGTAGAGCGGGTTGCAGATGTGCGTACTATCTATTTGTGCCTTTTTTCAACAAAAGACCTTTCAAAAATGCTCTTACAAAATTTACAAGTGGGCAAGCTAGTAACATGGGTAGATTAAACTCATCATACGTACCAAAGTCTTTTATTTACATATGACGTCACAAGCTGTAGTCGAAAAGGCGTTTTCGAAAAACCAGCCAGGCTCGAGTTTAACTGATTCAAGCTACAAAAATGCGGCTTTGTATTGGTAAGTGTTTTAAATACTAAAGTCGAAATTTGCGATTCGCACTTTGGTTGTCTTGAGTGGTGAACTTCGAAGTGAACAGGACTGAACTATAGTCATTATTTTTAACTAGTTTCGTTAATCCCATAGGTAAGTAGGAATCCTTTATATATGGAACCGTCCCATTCCCATTCCTAGCCCCCGTATCTCCACCTGTTCCTGTGTTCAGTCTGTTCTCAACCCGTTCCTGTGTTCAGTCTGTTCTCCGCCTATTCATGTGTTCAGTCTGTTCTTCACCCGTTCCTGTGTTCAGTCTGTTCTCCGCCTATTCATGTGTTCAGTCTGTTCTTCACCCGTTCCTGTGTTCAGTCTGTTCTACACCCGTTCATGTATTCAGTCTGTTCTCCATCCGTTCCTGTGTTCAGTTTGTTCTCCACCAGTTCCTGTGTTCAGTCTGTTCTCCGCCCATTCATGTGTTCAGTCTGTTCTCCATCCGTTCCTGTGTTCAGTCTGTTCTCCATCCGTTCCTGTGTTCAGTCTGTTCTCCACCCGTTCCTGTGTTCAGTCTGTTCTCCACCCGTTCATGTGTTCAGTCTGTTCTCCATCCGTTTCTGTGTTCAGTCTGTTCTCCACCCGTTCCTGTGTTCAGCCTGTTCTCCACCCGTTCCTGTGTTCAGTCTGTTCTCCACCCGTTCCTGTGTTCAGTCTGTTCTCCACCCGTTCCTGTGTTCAGTCTGTTCTCCACCCGTTCCTGTGTTCAGTCTGTTCTCCACCCGTTCCTGTGTTCAGTCTGTTCTCCACCCGTTCCTGTGTTCAGTCTGTTCTCCATCCGTTCCTGTGTTCAGTCTGTTCTCCATCCGTTCCTGTGTTCAGTCTGTTCTCCATCCGTTCCTGTGTTCAGTCTGTTCTCCTCCCGTTCCTGTGTTCAGTCTGTTCTCCATCCGTTCCTGTGTTCAGTCTGTTCTCCTCCCGTTCCTGTGTTCAGTCTGTTCTCCACCCGTTCCTGTGTTCAGTCTGTTCTCCACCCGTTCCTGTGTTCAGTCTGTTCTCCACCCGTTCCTGTGTTCTGCGTTCCCTCTCTTACTCATCGCTAATCTGTATCACGGACTAACAACATCAAGATTATGTTGCATGACAAAATCGAGACACTTCGCCGATACCACAATGTTCATGAATTTTGATAAGAGGATTAACGTTAGCCAAATCGCTGTCTTTCAGGGGCATTGGGTATTTTAGAGGGCGAGGCAGGAGGTGATGGTGGTGATGTCTTTTGACCAGATAACGTAGTGTAGATAAAGCTTAACTACTACAATTATGTTACTACTACTACTACTACTGCTACTATTACTACAACTACTACTACTGCTGCTATTTCTACTAATACAACCACCACTACTCTATTACTACTACTACTACTACTGCTGCTACTATTACTACAACTACTACTACTACTGCTATTTCTACTAATACTACCACCACTACTCTATTACTACTACCACTACTACTGATGCTGCTACTACTACTACTACAACTACTACTACTACTGCTATTTCTACTAATACTACCACCACCACTACTACTACTACTACTACTACTTTTTCTACTACCACTACCACTACTACTACTACTACTACTATTTCTACTAATACTACCACCACTACTACTATTACCACTACGACTATACTACCATAACTACTATACTGCTACTATTATTACTACTACTAATGTGAAGAAGATAAAAATATATATATTATTACACACTTATACGACCTTTGGTATGAAGTAAAGATGCAATGTTGACCAGCAGTTGCCGCCAAAGCTTTTTGAATAATTTTATTATGCTTTATATTATAACAATCCCAAGATTAGAACGAAAATGAGACACCCGTTCGAATCCCCCAGCGTTTCCGACTCTAACAGAAATGTTTTAATGTTTATTGCTGGGATTTGTGGGTTTAGTGATATGTTGTCGTTTTAAGGTAACTCAGTAACTCATAATGTTGTGGTTGAAAGTGTCTCAAAAGTTCATTGAATATCATAATATATATCTAAAGTGTGTTTGTTTATGTTTCAGTAGTTTACATGGATTAGGTTATTTTATCAGTTAATTAGCATCATGCAGTGGATTTGTCATGCTGATTAGAGTGGGGGCTGAACCGTGAATTGATTATAATTGCATGACGTTTATGTTAATGTGTTTCATGATAGAATACGAGTGAATTAAGTGAATCTAGTTACGTAAGATCATCATGAGCATCGATTCGATCTCCTTGGCTTGCAAGTCGTGGAAACAAGCTTTAGTGTTTAATGTCACATTGATAATGATATTGCCTTTATATGACTTTCCATGCCGTCATATTTAAACACACACGCACGGCACACATACATAAACACACACACACACAAACACACATACACACACACACACACTCTCTCTTTCTCTCTCTCTCTCTCTCTCTCTCTCTCTCTCTCTCTTTCACTTTCCTCCTCTTCCTCTACCTCTCCCCCTTCATATCCTCCTTCTCACCCTCTTCCACACTCTCTTTTACCCACTCCCATCTCCCTTTCTCCCCCCTCTTGCTCTCTCTTCCTCTCCGCCTCTTCCCCCTTTTCTCCGTCTCTCTCTCCTCCCTTCCGCCCTTCTCTATCTTTCTCTCCTTCTCTATCCCTCTCTCTCTCTCTCTCTCTCTCTCTCTCTCTCTCTCTCTCTCTCTCTCTCTCTCTCTCTCTCTCTCTCTCTCTCTCTCTCCCTCTCTCTCTCTCTCTCTCTCTCTCTCTCTCTCTCTCTCTCTCTCTCTCTCTCTCTCTCTCTCTCTCTCTCTCTCTCTCTCTCTCTCTCTCTCTCTCTCTCTCTCTCTCTATTTCGGTAATGATTAGCGCTATATCACAAGTATGTAAGGATAGTTTGGGTTGAAGCAACAGTGAGTGTGTGAGTTAATGAGTGAGTAAATAAGTTAGTTACAGAAACTGTAAAATAAATAGAGAGGATGGATAACCTAACCAAAAGAAGATCTGTAACTGCTTGAACAGCTAAGCAAGCAATGGGAAACTGCACAGATTGCATATCATTATAGATAAGACGACACCATAATGGACTATAAAAAACACTATAGATTGAAGTGGGAAGGAGACAGTGCCACATATACGGAATTACCACGTGTAAGTGGAATGGAACTTCTGATGGTAAAATTATATGCATATCTATGAAGAGAACAATACTATATTGGTTACTAGATGAAAACTGAACTATGCTATATCTGTTTTTTATATATATATTTTTTCTTTCTTTCTTTTTTTTTAGTATCCATATAGTAGTGTTTTCACTCTCAAAACTTGTAAAATAAAAGGTGCTTAGAATTATAACCCACCTTTAGTAATAATGAGTGTGTGTGTGAATGAGTGTGTGTGTGTGTGTGTGTGTGTGTGTGTGTGTGTGTGCGCGCGCGCGCGCGATTCCTAAACATCGGGGTCGCGGTTAGGGCTGAAGCTAAGACGCCTTAATCAAAACTATATCTTCTTTTTCATCTTTTGATATCAAATATCCACATTTATTATAAACGCAGTAAAAAAATGTCAAAAGATTTCCTACAGTTTATACGAAAAGGCGCCATGTTTCCCGACAGTCACTTGTTTCTCGTATACATTTCTTATTCCGAGGAACACAAAGCTGGTAACGTAAAATCTAAACTTTCTTTCTTTTATTATCGTTTCTATAATAATTTCTTCACACCTATTATTAAAAGAATCGAAAAAAAACGACAAAAAAGAAACAGTAATGGGTAACCTGCCATGCACCCCTTCCTTAGCGCAGTGTAATCTAAAATCAGGATGTTCTGCCAAAAGTTATTCATATATTCATATATTTTCCTTTAGCCATATGATATACATGCAATCTAAAATGATCTTATTCATTCAAAAGTTATTCATATATTCATACCGTCTTCTGGGTCTATACTATACCTAGAGCTGAGAAGACCGATAACTATTCATGTAGTTTAACGGTTTTTAACGTATTTCACGTATTTTCACAAACACCAACATAATAACGTGAATCGTTTACATTACACGCACGCATTACTACATTCATTTGTTTTTTGTTTGTTTTTTCCACAATTGTCGGGGCGAGTCTCATAGGACTTCACCGCGTAATGTAAAGCTTGCTCTGTTTATATTATGATTCTTTTGCGTGTGAATTAAGGAAATTGTAATAAATGTAAAAGCGAAAGGTATCGTTTGCTCTCAGTTGTTTGTTTTCACGTAATTGTCGAGCTAAAGCCACGTACGACTGTCTGGCATAGTAATGGTCACTGTCTTTCTCTCTCTGTTATTAACCTTTTAATAATATCTGTATTTAAAAGAAAATGGCGAAAAAGTATCACGCATTTCCACAGTCTTTTTTTTTCCTTTCTTTCTTTTTTTCTACGCTTGTCACGACTACCCCCGCATAATCTAAAACGTAATCTCTTTTTATTACTATCCGTTTATCTTTCTCCTTTCATCCAATAACGGGGGAACCCCCCCCCCCCAAAAAAAAAAGACAGAAAACAAAAAAAATACATATCACGCATTTTCACATTCACTTGTTTTTACACCATTGGCGGGTCGAGTCACACACGGCCGCTTCGTCCCCGGTGACTAGTCAGTGGCAGCGAAAGCGCGCTCGAAGTGTGAAGTGGCTTTGGCATTTTCCCGACATCGACCTCAAACTGGGCGGAATATTAACAGCCGGACGCGATATAGATTGGTTTCATTTATACCGGTATTCATGTTATTTATTGGTTTATGTTGCGCATGACCTTTTTTTTTCCTTTTTTTTAATGTTTAGAGATAGCTTTTATATTAATTCTTTGTTGACGTTTTTTTGGGGGGATATCTATTATCTTATTTCTTTGTTGTTTGGTGGTGCAAATGCAGATTTTGTCTTGGAATTACTCTAGCATATCTATCTATCTATTTATCTATCTATCTATTTATGTATCTATATATTTATCTATTTGGATGGTTTTAAAATTTATCTCTATATATTCATCA
>BOPN01006083.1:40063-45063 GCA_017312705.2 Penaeus japonicus
TAATGGCAAAAAAAAGATAAATAAACCAACCAAAGTTGATGCAAGTATCCATGATAATGAGGCAAGTTTTCGGCAAGTTCTTGTTGCAAGTTTACAATTTCTTCCTTGCTCTTGCAAAATTGGATATCAGAGATCAATCAGAGTATATTGCATGTTTATTATCATTTTTTTTCTTATTTATTGTTTTCATCATTTTTCTAAACATATAATCAGATAGATAAAGAAACAAAAAGATATATATATACAGAGATAAAGATAGAGAGAGATGCTTACACATATCAATCTGGGTAGATAGAGAGATAGATCCATATATAGAGAAAGACAAAAGAGAGAAAGATGGGTAGATAGATGAAGATAAACAGAGGGAAAGGTGAATAGATGAAGATAGATGGGTAAATGAATAATTGCATATAGTGACCATTAAAGACAGTTAAATGGACAGAAAAATACCTCGATCATAATTTCATTCTATCTTTTCCTACATACGTATTCAAAATTCCTACTTTTGTTTTTGTTAATTGCTAAAGCCTGATACCCTCGATTCATCAAATTAATTAAGCTTAACAATTTTCCTTCCGAAGTGATCATAATGAAAATCCTTTACTAAAGAGAATCAAATGATTTTCCTAAGAATTCCAAGAAGCAAACTGGATCTTATTGGCACTTGGGTAAGCAAGAGAGAAATCCGTTGTCATGGCAACACCAGGCAGTTAATCGCGTTTCCATCAGTTGTCCGTTTAATTAGTACTTGGAGGAGTTTCGTATCATTATCTAAATCATTGCTATGTACTCTCTTTCTCTCTACTCTCTCTATATATCCGCTTATTTATTCATCTTTCTATTGATTTATCTACCTATTTGTATTTATCTATTTACATGTACACATACATAAACACACACTCACATATTTGTGTTTGTGCGTTCTTGTTAAAGTATGTTTATGTATGAGTGTGTGTGTCTGTGAATTCATGTGTATATGGATATGTGTCCACATATGTATGAATGTACGTCTATATGCAAGCTGACCTACACGCCAACACACACACACACACGTTCACAACCCCCCTTTCTCAGCCACTTAGCTTGAGGAAAGTGGGATAAACTTGTTATTAAGACGAACAATTAAACGTCCTGAACGAACCCAAAAGGCCGTCCATCTTCCTTATCGATCTCTATCCTGAGTCTGGATTTTTTTTTTTTACTTTTCTTTCGTTTTCGTTTCGCGTCCGTTAGTTTTCGTTCGTTTCTGGAGGGGAAGACCGCAAAGGGGAGGAGGTATTAGGGACAAGAATGATATTGATGGGGGAAAAAAAGATAGGTGAGGGGGTGGAGGGTAATAGGGGAGTTTGTAGGGGGAGGGGGGACTTATATAATAGGGAAATGGAGATCGATATCACTACAGAGACGCACTGTTGTTTTCGTGATCTCTTTCTCTGTATCTCTCTTTCTCTTTATCTCTCTCTCTCTCTCTCTCTCTCTCTCTCTCTCTCTCTCTCTCTCTCTCTCTCTCTCTCTCTCTCTCTCTCTCTCTCTCTCTCTCTCTCTCGCTCTCTCTCTCTCTCGCTCTCTCTCTCTCTCTCTCTCTCTCTCTCTCTCTCTCTCTCTCTCTCTCTCTCTCTCTCTCTCTCTCTCTCTCTCTCTCTCTCTCTCTCTCTCTCTCTCTCTCTCTCTCTCTCTCTCTCTCTCTCTCTCTCTCTCTCTCTCTCTCTCTCTCTCTCTCTCTCTCTCTCTGTCTCTCTGTCTCTCTCTGTGTATCTCTTTCTCTTTCCTTTCTCTCTTTCTCTTCTCTCTTTCTCTCTCTCTCGATTTCTTTCTTTCTCTGTCTCTCTTTCCTTTCTCTCTAGTATCTCTCTTTCCTTTCTCTCCAGTATCTCTCTCTCTCTCTCTCTCTCTCTCTCTCTCTCTCTCTCTCTCTCTCTCTCTCTCTCTCTCTCTCTCTCTCTCTTTCTCTCATTCTCTCTCTCTCGCTCTCTCTCACTCTGTCTATCTCCCTGTCTTGCTCGCATTGTTTCCTTATTTACTCCTATATCTACCAATCTATCTATTTCAAGTCGCACTCAATAGATCAACTTTAATTGACATATCAATAGTATTAATGGTAGTGAGGATGATGCCAATTATTATAAGGATAATGATAATGGAAATAATAGTGATAGTGGTGATGATAATATCAATGATGATATTCAAGGATATTATGATAATAATGATAATGACGATCGTCGTAATTACACTAATGATGATAATGATACTTATGAGAGTAATAATGATCATTAGGTGATAATGATAATGATGATGATGAGAATGATAATGATGTTGATGATAATGATGATGATAGTATAACTATGATCATAAGGATAATATTGAAGAGAATAGATGATGATGATGATAATAATAATGATGTTGATAATGATAATTCTAATGATAAAAATGATGATAATAATGTTGTTGATAATAATAACACTAATGATAAAAATGATGATAATAAACAGGATAGTAATAATCTCAAAATGCTCACCACCAAACCAGAAAAAAGGACAGTCAAATTGCAAAAAAAAAAAAAAAAATAATAATAATCATAATAAATAAAAATCCAGAAAAAGAGCAAAAAAAAATATATAGAAAAAAACAAAATAGTAAAGAAAAAGAAATACACAAAGGAAATAAATCAATACCTAAATCCATAGATAATAAGGTGAATAAAAAAAAAAAGAGATTAGATAAGCAAATAAGATAAGTGAATAAGTAATACGATAGACAAAACATTCAACTGGAAACGTCGTCATTGTCTTGTGTCTCTTACGAACAGCTTTGCCTTCCTTTCCATAAGCGAAGACAAGGAGACTCGTTACGACTGGCTCTTCGCTTGGGGGGACTTGTTCATTCGTACCTCCTCTTCCTCTTCCTTCTCCTCCTTCATTGTCTCTTCATTCTTCTTGTGGTCTTTCTCCTCGTCCTCTTCCTCTTCCTCCTTCTACTCTTTCATTGTCTCTTCATTCTTCTGGTGGTCTTTCTCCTTGTCCTCTTCCTCTTCCTCTTCCTCCTTCTACTCCTTCATTGTCTCTTCATTCTTCTTGTGGTCTTTCTCCTCGTCCTCTTCCTCTTCCTCCTTCTACTTCTTCATTGTCTCTTCATTCTTCTTGTGGTCTTTCTCCTCGTCCTCTTCCTCTTCCTCCTTCTCCTCCTTCATTGTCTCTTCATTCTTCTGGTGGTCTTTCTCCTCGTCCTCTTCCTCTTCCTCCTTCTGCTCTTTCATTGTCTCTTCATTCTTCTGGTGGTCTTTCTCCTCGTCCTCTTCCTCTTCCTCCTTCTGCTCTTTCATTGTCTCTTCATTCTTCTGGTGGTCTTTCTCCTCGTCCTCTTCCTCTTCCTCCTTCTACTCTTTCATCGTCTCTTCATTCTTCTTGTGGTCTTTCTCCTCGTCCTCTTCCTCTTCCTCCTTCTACTCCTTCATTGTCTCTTCATTCTTCTTGTGGTCTTTCTCCTCGTCCTCTTCCTCTTCCTCCTTCTACTCTTTCATCGTCTCTTCATTCTTCTTGTGGTCTTTCTCCTCGTCCTCTTCCTCTTCCTCCTTCTACTCCTTCATTGTCTCTTCATTCTTCTGGTGGTCTTTCTCCTCGTCCTCTTCCTCTTCCTCCTTCTACTCTTTCATCGTCTCTTCATTCTTCTTGTGGTCTTTCTCCTCGTCCTCGTCTTCTTCTTCCCTCGACTCCTCTTCTTCTTCCTCTTCCTCCTTCTTCGTTGTTGCTTCCTCCTTCTTTGCCTCTTCCTTCTTCTGGTGGTCTTACTTCTCGTCCTCGTCCTCCTCCTTATCTTCCTTATCCTCTTCCTCCTCCTCCTTATCCTTCTTCTCTTCCTACTCCACCTTCTCCTCCTCCTGTCCCCTCTTCAAAACTCCCACTCTTCTGCTGCCTCTTCCACCTCCCTCCCTACCACCACCACCTAATCCCTCTCATTCCTCTTCTTTCTTTCTCCCCCTCTTACCTCCCTTCCCCTCTCCCCTCCCTTCCCCCACTATCCTCCCTTCCCCTCTCCCCTCCTTCCCCCTCTCCCCTCCTTCCCCCATTATCCTCCCTTCCCCTCTCCCCTCCCTTCCCCTCTCCCCTCCCTTCCCCTCTCCCCCTTTAATTCCCAGTCCCGTGGCTCTGCATTGTCCAATAGGCCATTACGGTGTTCTATTTTCTTTCCTTTTAGTTTTATCATTTTTCCCCCAATATTTTTTCTTTCTTTCTTTCCTGCGGAGCCGAACCGCCTCTCTTCTCTTCCAATTAGAGACCTACATTCCCTATTTCCCAATCGGGGTGGATTTCCCTGAATCTCCTTAGAGCTTTGTAGAACTTCATATGGATTCAGAGAACTTCACGTTGATTTAGGGACTCGTCCAGCTTCATCGGGCTCTTTACAGCTTCGCGGGGCTTCGTGGTTCTTCACAAGAAATCATAAAACTTCGGAAAACTTCAAAGGGCTTAGAATAACTGTATATAATTCCATAGACCTTCACAGGGACCCACAGAACTTCATGGGAATTCGTAAATCTTCCTGGGGATTTATAAAAATTCCTAGAAATCCACAGAGCTTGGTAGAACTTCATAGAACTTCGCAGAACTTCCCAGGACTTAGAAGATTTTTACACGGGTCCTAACAATTAGCGCGGTGTTTAAAGAGGTTGTCCAAAAGTATGAATATGTTGTGGAGACTGTGAGTGAAGAATCATTAATGCGGGAATACAGTGGAACAAGTGGAGAGATATTGGGAGGTAGAGAAGAGGGAGGGAGAGATAGAGAGGAGGAGAGGGCAGGGAAGGAAAGGGAACGAAGAGAGAGAGGAAGGGAGAACGGGCGAAAGAAAGAGCCATAAATGCAAAGAGACTGAGTGAGAGAGATTCATAGAGAGAAGGATAGAAGATAGGAGAGAGAGAGAGATGAGGGAGGGATAGCAGACAGGAGAGTGAAGAATTGAAGACAGCGGGAAAAAATGAGATTACACGAACAACCGAACTTTAA
>BOPN01006083.1:60063-62563 GCA_017312705.2 Penaeus japonicus
ATATAGGAATAACATATAACACCCACGCAGAAATACTCGGCGTGTAACGTAACGACAGTAATACTTTTGTTATACTTGACGATAAATTTTGAACACATATATAAAACAAACGCTCCCATATACATAAACTCAAACAAGTACACGCATACACACAAACATAACATACACAAGGATGTATATATATACCGATGTACAAAAACACACACAAAAAAAGACATACACATATACATAAGAACATACACAAGCACGCAAAGAAAAAAACAAAAAAACACGCACACGCTTTAACCACAGACCCAAACAAATAAACAAAAACAAACACAAAAGCAAACACAATTTCTTGCACCAGTCCGAAACAGTCCAGAGGCTTGGATCATTACAACACAGGGAGTCGATACAGGAACAAAGAATCTCGTACCCCCCCTCTCCATCCCCCCCCCTCTCTCCCTCTCTCTCCCTCTCACCCCTTCCTCCTCTCACCCTCCTCCCCTCGCTTCCACTTCTTCCCCCCCCCCACCCTTGCTTCCACCTCTTCCCCCAAAACCACTCCCTTGGACCTCCCTCCCCCCCCCCCTCATCCTTCAACCTAGCCTCCCTTCACCTCCTTTCCATTCCACCTAATCCCCTCACCCCCCCTCTCTTCCACCTCCTCCCTCCTACCCTTTTCTTTCCCCACTCCCTTCTCCATATCCCCTCTTTTCCCCTCCTTCCTCCTTTTCCCTCTCCCTCCTCCCTTCCCTATCTTACCCTCATCCCCATCCCTTCCTTACCCCCCCCCCCTTCCCTGGTCTCAGACTCGCCTATCCCTGACTCCCCCTTCCCCCTCCCCTTCCCCTTCCCCCTCAGCCTCCCCTTCCCCTGCCCATACCCATAACCATCACCCCCTCTACCCCCCCTTCCCCACCTATTGCATAATCCTCTGATATCCCTCAAAAAGAGGTTGAAACTTTGCGTAATATTGCAGAAGATATTGACTATAATAGTGGCTTGAGAGGGGAGGGGTCGGAGGAGGGTGGGTGGGGGGGGGGTAGGTGGAGGGAACCGGGGATACGGAGGGAGGGGGAGGAACGGAGAGAGAGAGAGAGGAGGGGAGAGGTGGAGGGGGAGGAACGGAGAGAGAGAGAGGGGGGAGGGGAGAGGGAGGAGGAGAGAGAGAGAGAGAGGGGGAGGAGAGGTGGGAGGGGGATGAAATGAGAGAGAGAGAAGAGGGAGAAGTAGGGGGATGAATGGAGAGAGAGAGAGAGGGGAGAGGTGGGAGAGGGGAGGAACGAGAGAGAGAGGGGGAGGGAGAGGGTGAGGGGGAGGAAGGGAGAGAGAGAGAGAGAGAGGGAGGGGAGAGGTGGAGGGGGATGAATGGAGAGAGAGAGATGAGGGGAGAAGTGTAGGGGGATGAATGGAGAGAGAGAGAGGAGGGGAGAGGTGGAGGGGGAGGAACGGAGAGAGAGAGAGGGGGGAGGGGAGAGGTGGAGGGGGAGGAACGGAGAGAGAGAGAGAGAGGAGGGGAGAGGTGGAGGGGGATGAATGGAGAGAGAGAGAGGAGGGGAGAGGTGGAGGGGGAGGAACGGAGAGAGAGAGAGAGGGGAGGGGAGAGGGGGAGGGGGATGAATGGAGAGAGAGAGAGGGGGGAGGGGAGAGGTGGAGGGGGAGGAATGGAGAGAGAGAGGAGGGGGAAGAATGGAGGGAAGGGATGAGTGAAAGGGAAGATATACGGGAGGGAAGAGGGAGGGGAGAGGGAGAGGGAAAGAACGGGAGGGAGGAAAGAGGGAAGGACAGGAGGAGGGGGAGGGGGAGGGGAGGGAGGAACTGTCCAGGGTTGGGGAGAGGGGTAAGGAGGGCAAAGTGCTGAAAAGGAAAAAAAAAAGAAGAAAAAATTCTGAGAAGGTGGGGAGGGGGTGGGGGTTAGAGGGAGAGGGGTCGGGGTGGTGGTGAGGAGAGGGGGAGGGAAAGGAGAGGAGAGGGAAGGAGGTACCATTGCGGGGTGGGGGGAGGAGGAAGAAAGAATTTGTGAAATAAAGAATAGATATTTCTTAAATGCCGCTATAGGTGTAATTTGCTAGTAAGATTTGTTTGTTTTTGCTGTTTTTCTTTAAGTATTGAATTGTTTTAATTAGAAATAAAACATTATCTCTTTAGGAAGTGATAATAGTAATAAAGAAACATTACACTATGATGATGAGGGTTATTTACATAATCATGGTAATTATCATTTGAATCATAAATAAGATAACAATCATAAGGATGGTGTTAATGAAAATTATACACAATCAGCAACAAACATAATTGCAATTATCGTTAACATTACCACTGGTGATGTTGTTTTATTTGTTATATTTTTTATTGATATCAATATCATCATTATTATCATTTGTATCATCCCATATATATATATATATATATATATATATATATATATATATATATATATATATATATATATATATACATGTATATATATATATATATATATATATATATATATATATATATATATATATATGTGTGT
>BOPN01006083.1:80063-83300 GCA_017312705.2 Penaeus japonicus
TTTTTTTTTTTTAGGTTTGAAGTACTTCTAAAGGAATACAAGAAAGAAATTGAAAGTATTCAGTTTCTTCCAGTTAAGAGGTTGAGGTTTAAAGAAGAGAAATGATTGAATATATGTATTAGATAAGAAAACGAAAAATAAAGAAATTAAACTGTTAAACAAAAAGAATAATATTGATATTAATGAAAAAGAGGAGTAGATTATTGAATATACATAGGGAAGGACGATAGTGAACAAATAAGGTAAGTATTGAGAAAGGAGAATGATGATGTATATAAGTAAGGAGAATATGGAAAACTGTGTGTGCGTGTGTGTGTCTGTGTGTATGTCTGTGCAAGTGTGTGTGTGTGTGTGTGTGTGTGTGTGTGTGTGTGTGTGTGTGTGTGTGTGTGTGTGTCTGTGTAGTGTGTGTGTGTGTGTGTGTGAGTGTGTGTGTGTGTGTATGTGTGTGTGTATGTGTGTTCATGTATTTGCGTCTCAAAATGAATGCAATTCGTTTACACACACAGCGAAACACGCTGTCCCAGAACTTCCAAACCCGATAATATTCCTACTTAATCACACCTATTTTTCTTCTTCTTCTTCCTCCTCTTCTTTACTCTCTCTTTCAGCGGAAGATTATCTTATATAAGTTGTTCTGTAACAGACGGTGATCATTGGTTAATCGGAGAGCACCGCCAGCCAATCAGGGACCATATCAAAACGCCAGTTCTAGGAGGTCATCGCATCCCAGAAAGGTCAACGGCAACCAATGAGAGTACAGGTCAACACAGCAGGTCGCGAGGCTGGCACGGTGCCCGAGAATAGAAAATGGAAGGTCACCAGAGAATATCTGTACACACCTGACCTCATTCGTTACATCCGTTATGTTAATCAGAAAGTATATTTAGTGAATATCAATAAACCAGAAAATCATTGTGGCCTTTCTGGTACGCATTGCTGTTCCATATGCGGAAAAGTTTAATATTATCTTTTCTTTTTTTCTTTTCTTTTCTTTTCTTATAGCGGAATTCCTTTTTCTTAATTAATCTATCCGTTATTAGTTTTGAATATCCTTTTAATTCTTTTTTTTTGTCGTATTTTATTATTTTATCTTTAATTGTCTACAGTTTTGGGGATTCAAAGAGAGAGAGAGAGAGAGAGAGAGAGAGAGAGAGAGAGAGAGAGAGAGAGAGAGAGAGAAATTCTGCCTGTGTGCAATCGTGCATATGTAATACCTGTGTCTGTAAGCGTGTGCGTATGCAATCATTTACCGTGTACATAGCTCATAAACCTTAAATAATGCGTTTACCAGTGTTTGCTCCGTGTAAATATATAATCTCTTCCGAGTTAACCTTTCGTATTCCTGTCTTCCTTTTTGCCTTTCATTTTTTTTTATAGTGTCCTATATTATGTAATCATATAGTATGTCTATTATATAAGAACCACAACGTAATTACCTACGTTATATTGATTCATTGTTTTTAGAGATTTTTTCAGAAATAAATCGCAATTGCAGAAAACCAATTTTTTTTTTTTTTTGTAAATTATTTGTTATGTATGAGAGTTAGTTACAAGCATATCATCATGCATGATTGCTTCCGGAAGGCAACAGTGCATATATTTATATGACCTGCAAATAGCAATAGCAACTCTAATTTTTAGATCTAGATTTTTATACATAATTTTTCTCTTTTATTGAAGTAGTGATTGCATATCGCTTTACCTGCTTCGTAAAGAAAAAAAAAAAGACAAAACAAAATCAAATCCAATTAATAGGCAAGTTTCTCTCTCTATTTTTTTTTTCTTTTTAAAATCAATTACAGGAGATAAAGAAAAAAAAGAAAGAAAAAAGGGAAGATACAAAGGATAAGATAAACGAAGGGTATGTAGAGAAATAGACGAAAATGGAGATGTTCAGAATCAGGTTCAGAATGTTCAGAATCAGGTTCAGAATGTTCAGAATCAGGTTCAGAATGTTCAGAATCAGGTTCAGAATGTTCAGAATCAGGTTCAGAATGTTCAGAATCAGGTTCAGAATGTTCAGAATCAGGTTCAGAATGTTCAGAATCAGGTTCAGAATGTTCAGAATCAGGTTCAGAATGTTCAGAATCAGGTTCAGAATGTTCAGAATCAGGTTCAGGTTCAGAATGTTCAGAATCAGGTTCAGAATGTTCAGAATCAGGTTCAGAATGTTCAGAATCAGGTTCAGAATGTTCAGAATCAGGTTCAGAATTAAGTTCAGAATGTTCAGAATCAGGTTCAGAATGTTCAGAATCAGGTTCAGAATGTTCAGAATCAGGTTCAGAATGTTCAGAATCAGGTTCAGAATTAAGTTCAGAATGTTCAGAATCAGGTTCAGAATGTTCAGAATCAGGTTCAGAATGTTCAGAATCAGGTTCAGAATGTTCAGAATCAGGTTCAGAATTAAGTTCAGAATGTTCAGAATCAGGTTTCATTGTTGTGCACGAGATATATTTTAGATCATTTTAAGCAATTTGAACACAATAAAAAAAATAGAGTGAGCTCACTTTGGCTCAGAGGTAAAGGGATTGAGGAAGAGAAAGGAGTGAAACAAGAAAACGTTGAGAAGAAAGAAAGACAGAGGGTAGAGGAAACAAACAGATAAACAGACAGAGGAAAGGACGATGATGAGATAAATGAAGACTAATAGAGAGAGGAGAAAAGAATATGATTATGTATAGAAAATATGGAAACGTATCTCTTTCTCTCTCTCTCTCTCTCTCATTCTCTCTCTTTCTCTCTCTCTCTCTCTCTCTCTCTCTCTCTCTCTCTCTCTCTCTCTCTCTCTCTCTCTCTCTCTCTAATTGTCTGTCTGTGCGCGCGTGCGTTTGTGAGTGTCACTGTGCGTGTGTGTGTGTCTGTGTGTGTGTGTGTGTGTGTGTCTGTGTGTGTGTGTGCGTCTCAAAATAAATGCAATTCGTTTACACACTCAGCGAATCATACACTTTCCCAGAACTTCGAAATCCGATATTTTCTTACTTAATCACATCCATTTTTTTTCTTTTTTTTCTATCAGCAGAAGATTATCCTCGCGATAATCTTATTAGATGTTTCATTTCCGGAAAAATGTTATATTCATTTTTCCTTTTCTTAACATGTTTATCATTAGTTATTTTATTGTTTATAGTTTTAGGAATTCAAAAAGAGAAAGAAATAGAGAGAGAGAGAGAGAGAGAGAGAGAGAGAGAGAGAGAGAGAGAGAGAGAGAGAGAGAGAGAGAGAGAGAGAGAGAGA
>BOPN01006084.1:58634-61134 GCA_017312705.2 Penaeus japonicus
TTTCAAAAATATGTCTCCCACACACCTCTAACTCCCCCTTGCATCTAATCACAGTCCTCTCCTTCGGGTTCACCTGAAATGAAAAGAAGAAGAAAAAAGAAAGAAATAAAATAAGATAAAAAAAGGAAGCGAATACGCCTAATTACTTACATCCCTTTTTAGAAAACTTGACGGTATTCCAATCCTAGTACTCGCTGAAGGCTTCGAAAAAGTATGCCACTTCAATTCCCGTTCTGTTCGATGGGTCGGAAAAAATATCGTAACTCACGTACAGACATACAGTTTGCATTCCTACGCACGAATGAAACGGATATGGAGGCAGGGAATTCGAAGCGCTTGTTACAGAAGTGTAGTTAAGGATAAAGGTAATTATCATGTTATATTCATTATGTAATGGTGTAAAGGATTCAAACGTATCACATTAATAATGTTTATGTCATTAAACTATGTTTCTTATTACTTTCCTTCTTATCTCATTGTAGTTATATGATGGTAAAAACAAAGCTTGTGGTGATTATGATATTAATTATTATTAGCATTATCCTCCTTAGCCTCATCCTCATCATTATCGTCATTTCTAATATTATTATCATTATCAATATTTTCATTATGATTATTGGCAATCATTATTATTATCATTGCCATCATTAATAGCACTATGATTATCATTGTTGTTATTATTATAACTGTTTATCATAATGATAATTGTAATAATAATGATTATGCTGATGATGGTCATGCTAATGATGATGATGAATATGATAATAATGTTAAGAGTAATGATGATAGTAGTGATAATGACAATAGTAATAATGATAATACTGATAGTAATAAAATGAAAATTATAAAAGAATAGCATTAGTGATATATATATATACACACACACATATATATATATATATATATATATATATATATATATATATATATATATATATATAAACACACACACACACAAACATATATATATATATAATTCTATCATGTAGATATGTGAATCTTCCTCTTATCCACTGTAAACCACTGCCTTTTTTCACATCCGTCAAAAAAGAATAAGAAAGAACATCTTAAAGAATGTATTCCAACCGTCTCTCCATCCGCCAATCGCGGAGTAAAAGGAATCGATTCGGTTCCTGAATATTTCATTTCTCAGGATACCTGCGGAGTTCCTGAGGCGGAGCGGGAAGACGACAGGGGACACGACATATCGTTCTGCGTAATGAATGGTGGCCCAAGAGAGACGATTGGATGAGGGAAAACAGAGCTCCAGCCCTTCGACATCTGATTAGGTTCCAGCGCTACTTAACCCCCTGGAGAAGCCAAGGATCAATGCCGGATCAAGTTGCGAATGCTTCGAGGGGCAAGACACAGGTGATTTGAAGGTGAGAGGGGATTGAAGGTAATTGTTTTAATCCTGAGTTTGTTTCTAGTTTCAGCGAAAACATTCTATTAATATTCTATTTGCATTGATAGATTATGATTTATCGTTTTTGTTTTTGTTTATTTTTTGTTCTTGTAAGGGATTTATGCTGAATATGTTGTAAAGAAAACAATGGAGGGAAAAAAGGGGAAACATAAATTGCTTATATATTGCTATATTGCTTCCTCGGCATAAATTTTGCTCCCCATTAATGCCCTGAGGAAGCACTATAGCGAAACAGCCTTCGATATATATATATGAACTTCCGTGATTATTTAATCTTTTATAAATCGTTTTCTCTTTACATAAAGTACTATTACTGTATCAACTACGAATGCATACGCATATACACAAACACACGCACGTCATCACACCAACGCAGCGTATTAAATGCTTCAGTTATTTTGATGAAACGCTTCTGGTCGGCATTGAAAGAGCCATTCATTTATGGACACGACAAACAACAGCGAGGACGTGTCGACTGATGCTAAATGTGTTCCACTCTCCTGCAAATGTTATTTATCATTTACTAAAGTAACAACCAAAATAACATCCTTCGTTACGAGCATAATGACTTCACATATGTTAGTTATATCATGAAAAGAATTTTATAACATATATTTATATAAATTTTTGTTTCTGTATATAAGCATAGATAAAGTTTTGTTTGTGTGTATATATACAAATAGTACAGTTCCTTTTGTTCAAAGGAAGCAAATCACTTTCAAAAATATGTCTCCCACACACCTCTGACTCCCCCTTGCATCTAATCACAGTCATCTCCTTCGGGTTCACCTGAAATGAAAAGAAGAAGAAAAAAAAGAAAGAAATAAAATAAGATAAAAAAAAGGAAGCGAATACGCCTAATTACTTACATCCCTTTTTAGAAAACTTGACGGTATTCCAATCCTAGTACTCGCTGAAGGCTTCGAAAAAGTATGCCACTTCAATTCCCGTTCTGTTCGATGGGTCGGAAAAAATATCGTAACTCACGTACAGACATACGGTTTGCATTCCTACGCACGAATGAAACGGATATGGAGGCAGGGAATTCGAAGCGCTTGTTACAGAAGTGTAGTT
>BOPN01006084.1:66134-68634 GCA_017312705.2 Penaeus japonicus
CTCTCTCTCTCTCTCTCTCTCTCTCTCTCTCTCTCTCTCTCTCTCTCTCTCTCTCTCTCTCTCTCTCTCTCTCTCTCTCTCTCTCTCTCTCTCTCTTTCTCTTTCTCTTTCTCTTTCTCTTTCTTTCTTCCTTTTTCTTTTTTTCTTTCTCTTTCTCTCTCTCTCACTCTTTCTCTTTCTTTTTCTCTTTCATTCTCTCTCTCTCTCTCTCTCTCTCTCTCTCTCTCTCTCTCTCTCTCTCTCTCTCTCTCTCTCTCTCTCTCTCTCTCTCTCTCTCTCTCTCTCTCTCTCTTGCTCTCTCTCTCTCTCTCTCTCTCTCTCTCTCTCTCTCTCTCTCTCTCTCTCTCTCTCTCTCTCTCTCTCTCTCTCTCTCTCTCTCTCTCTCTCTCTCTCTCTCTCTCTCTCTCTCTCTCTCTCTCTCTCTCTCTCTCTCTCTCTCTCTCTCTCTCTCTCTCTCTCTCTCTCTCTCTCGCTCGCTGTTTACTTGGATGATGTGATGACGAAAATAAGATAAAAGAAAAACACGTGGAAAGCCTTTGCATGTGTGCTGGAAGTTTTATAGCTCTCGTTTAGTAAGTATTTCAGTTTTATGCGAAAAAAGGGAAGGATGGCAATGGCATATATTTACGTCGCGTGGATATGCCATTTCTATGCGCTTTTAAAAAGATGTACGCAAGAATGAAGCACATTTTTCATTTCATAAGAATACGTGTCCCGTCTGATGATGTATCTTTGCACAGTATGAGGGGAGTGTATCTTTACTCTGTATAAGGAGGATGCATCTTTACAATGTGGATGGGCGGTGCATCTTTATATCGTACGAGCACGATGCAATTTCATATTATGAGAGTGTGCGAGGGCATTCATCTTTATACTTTGTAAAGGTGGTGCATCTTTACATTATGTGAGAGGGAATGTATCTTTATATAGACTGACTGTTATGTATTATGGGAAAGAATCATGAGCCAAAAGTAAGTATCCTATGTATATATGTATGGATGGATGGATGGATGGATGGATGGATGGATGGATGGATGGGTGGATGGATGGATGGATGGAAGGATGGATGGATGGAATGTAAGTAACTGACAGATCAAAAATAGATGCATGATATATAGCTATACTGAGACAAGTGAATCTGAAATATGTTTTGTGTATTTTATTTGAAAGTGTATATCTGTGTTGAATAAATTTGTACTAAAAATAGATGGATAATCCAAATATATAAGAATAGTTTCTACATATGAATTCTCTCTCTTTCTCTCTCTCTCTCTCTCTCTCTCTCTCTCTCTCTCTCTCTCTCTCTCTCTCTCTCTCTCTCTCTCTCTCTCTCTCTCTCTCTCTCTCTCTCTCTCTCTCTCTCTCTCTCTCTCTCTCTCTCTCTCTCTCTCTCTCTCTCTCTCTCTCTCTCTCTCTCTCTCTCTCTCTCTCTCTCTCCGTCTCTATCAATCTATTTATTTGTCTATCTATATAACTATCTATCAGTCTTTTTATTAATCTTTCTTTCGACCTCTCCATCTATCTATCTACAATTATTTTCGTGTGTCTCTATCCATCTATTTATCTGCCTGTCTCTATGGCTTTCTATCTCTCTATGCATCTAGTTATCCTACCTAATATATAACCATGGCGAACCAAACGATAAAAAAGTTCAATTGAAAAGTCAAGTTATTACGAAGCTTGCGAGACGTATTCACGATATGAGAGTATCTTCAACGTATATCTTCATTCTCAATAGATCTCCGACTTCATAAAGAATTTAAGGATAATCAATAAGAAAATAAAGCTATGAATAAACAAATAACCTATCATAATTATCATTATCGTTTATGATAATGACAACATTGGTAATATAACAGTAGTGACGATAACAATCATAAAAACAATCATTATTATTATCAGTTGAAAATAAGATACATATAGATAAAATATACATATAGATAATATAGATTAACATAATAATATTGATTATCATTATCATCATTGTTATTTTCATCATTATCAATATTGTTTTTATTACTAATGGTACCATTTTGATAATGTTATGTAATCGTGATGGTGAAGAATTATTTATCATTATATCCGTTATTATCATTACTATTATTTTAATTATTTGCATTATCATTATCATTATTATCATTGTTATTATTATATTACGCCTTATTGTTGTTACCATTATCATTATCTTTATTATCATCATTGTCATTCTTATCACCATCATTATCACTATTATCATCATTACTTTTTTAACAATACTGTTATTATCATTATCCATATCACTATTATCATTATCATCACCATGACCATTGTCATTATCATCTATATGAATGATATGCTTATAAACTTTGATACCAATATGAGTTTAAATAGTAACAATGATTATCAAAATCCTGATGATAGTTTATCAATGATAGTAATTATGAGAAAAACTAAATCTTTAATAATGTAATTTTCATAACCATAGCAATAGTAACATCTAAATGACATCAAGAACACGAAA
>BOPN01006084.1:81134-83296 GCA_017312705.2 Penaeus japonicus
TAAAACATCATTGTCATTGGTTGACAGAATGTCTAGAACCAATTATTGAACAGAGTAATAATCTGTTTCTTGTTCAGGTAAGGTATGTCATAATTCGTATAGAGGAAAAACACAAGCATTCTAGAAATTACTAAATCTACATAAGAAATATCTGAATGCAAACTCATGTGTATTAACTATTAATGGCGCACTGTCTACTTGCGTTATATATAAGAGTTTTTCTTATTATTATCATTATCTTATCATATCTTATATATCCATTTATTCTTTGTATCCCGTGTTGTTCATCGGTTTGCTTTGTTGTTTTGTTCAAGGGTTTCCCGTCCAGTAGGACATGTAGTAATATTTTGCGTTTTTTCAAGACGGTTAACAGTTCAAATTATCAAATGATGAATGTCAAGTAGTTACTCTTGAATTCTGCCCCCCCCCCCCCAACAAAAGAGAAAAAAATGTAGTTAAACCGCAAGCACGCGAGGTCTTTTTTTTCCCTCCAGGGTGGCTTCATACCGTTGGGACTCAGCTGGACATCATCTTCTAACATAGATAAATTAATATATATATATATATATATATATATATATATATACATATATATACATATATACATATATATATATATATATATATACATATATATATATATATACATATGTATGGCGTATTTTCAATCAATGTATGCACAAATTGAGATAAAGTCTTCTGACTCAGTCAATCTAGGAAAAGTAGCGCTCCGAATATGCGAGGGGCTAAGGGACCTACCTTGGAGGGACACAGACAGGGCCACCTAATCAGTGAGAAGTGAAAGTAACCTCTGAGGTGGTAAAGGAGTATTCTCTGCTAGATCGAAGCTTTTGTTTCATTCATTCATTGTTGATTAAGTCATCTTTTATTATGCGCTTTCCTACTAGTTCATCTCCATAGGGATCACAATAATTTATCAAATAAATTTTCTCTTAATACAACGGCACGAAACGCATGCAATTTTAAAGCTGCCCTCAGATGATGATACTCGGAAGGTTGCAAACCGGACACAGTTAATCATATTAATTATGATTTTTTTCTTTATACTTGTGATATTAATCATCTTTACTTCCTGACTTGAAATTCCAATCAAATAAGTAAATAATGATTGTTTAATTCTTTCAGAAAGAAAATTACTGGCAGCTTCAGCTTAGCAAAGTTGCGTTGCTATGTCCAATATTACAAACCTGGTATTTTCAAGCGAGGTGAGCGGTATGTCTGAACTCTGAAGAAAAGACGAGTTACTCTTTCAATTAAGCAGACGTCTATTTGTCTATCTAATATGTGCCCTTCCTCCTTGATTGCACATTTATGAAATCAATTTCAAAGGTTTCCGGGTGACTTGAATCCAGTAGCTGAGTGTATTTTCTCCCCCCCCCCCCCCCCTCTCCTATTCATTCCCTCTTAATTTTCTCTCTCTCTCTGGAAATTAGTGAGAGGAAAAATAGAATAAGAGAACGAGTACATAGATTATTTTTTAAAAATAATAAATAAATAAAAAAAGAAAGAAAAAAAAAAAAGCTTTAGAAGGAGGATACGAACAAGATAAAGATGATAAAAGATTTTTTTTTTCATGAGGAAAAAAAAAAAGAGAGAGAGAGAAACATGAGCAGAAAATGAAAGAAAGTAAAAGACAGATGAGCGAAGAAGAGCAAGATAGACGAAAGAAGAAAGAGAGAAAGTAAGAGGCAGAAAATGAGGAAAAAAGAGCAAGAGAAGGCGAAAGAAGAAAGAGAGAGAACATCAAAAATTCACATTAAGCAATCCCACGGAGACGCAGAGCTTCCCCCAACACTCAGCCTATCCTGAGAACGAGAGGTGTCCATTCAGATCTATTCAAAGTTTATTAAAACGTTTCAATCCCGTATTTGTTTGATTTCCAATTCAGCCTCGCTCCACAGGGCCCGAGCTAATGAGATTCCGTAGCGGCTCTGTATCTGGAATTTATGAATATTTCAAGAGGGAGTTCCATATTAGTTTGATATCAGGAGGACAGCGATATATAGATTGCAGGGGAGGCGAGGGTTCGTCGGGTTGCTGTGCGGCTGGAACGCTCTTGTTCTCTGTTTGTGTATAGCATTATATATGAATCAAAATACACACACACACACACACACACACACATATATATATGTATATGT
>BOPN01006085.1:5000-12500 GCA_017312705.2 Penaeus japonicus
TATTACCATGATTACTTTTAATATGATTTATATTATCCTTATCATCATCATCATCATGGCTGATTTTATTATCATTACTCTATCATAACCATTATTATAGCCATTACATCCTTATCATCCTCCCTTTTTATTCTATTATTACAAAGAAGTTTTTTTTTTTTTATCTTGTTATTCCCAATATCGTCATCATTACCATTTTACCATCTCTTCTATCATTATGGCTACTATCAACATCATTATCCCTTTCCTCATTATCATCACCGTCTCTTTCATTGTTGCTATGTATTTCTGTAGAGTGGTATCGTTGTTAAACTGAGAGTTCCTATTGATTTGCAGCATTGTGCAATTACAATCGTTGCCATTATTTTCACTGAATTTCTTTTAAAAAATCAAAGTCATCTCCATCATCGTTAGCATCGCTAGCGTTATCATTACTGTTATCATCATATAAAATATCATGACACTGATAACCTAATAATAAAGCCAAAGGAAGATTATTCATATTTACGACCATTTGTGATGATAAAAGTTATGATCATTATGATAATAGGCAATGATAATGATGATGGTGAAGCTTATAAGAGTAATGCTAATAATGATGGTGATAATCGTGATCATAATAATGACGATGATGATGGTGAGGCTAATGATAAGAATGATGGTGATGATGATAATGATGATGATGAAGATGATGATGATGATGATAAAGATGATGATGAGGAGGAGGTTGAGGATGAGGATGAGGATGATGATGATAAGGAGGAGGAGGATAATGATGATGGTGATACTACTACTACTACTGCTACTAATGACAATTATAATAATAATGATAACGATTATATGATAATGATGATAATGATACTAATCAGAATGATAATAATGGTAATAATGCGAATGATAATAATAATTGTAATAATAATAATGTTAATAAAGCTGGAACTACTGATGATGGTGATGAGGATGATAGTGATAATAGTGACACTAATGCTAATGCAAGAATAATGATAATAATACTTATACTGATAATAGTAGCAATGGCAGTAATAGCAAGATAGATAATGATTATAGTAATAATCACTGTGTAATAACTGATGTTGGTGAAGCTATTAATTCAATATAGTTATTTATGTGTGTTTTGGAATCGAAGTATCTGTTAGGTAACACAAAAAGCTAGCAAAATACAAACATATGCAATGAGTTATATCATCATGACTAATGTCTTGGTGGATTTTTTATGTTTATTTTTTGCACAGGAATGTGGGAATTTTGCGTAATTTAGATATTGATAATTTCCCCTTTGAGGAGAGTTGGCTCTGTGGCCTAATGGATAAGGCGTTGGCCTCCGGAGCCAAAGATTGAGGGTTCGAGTCCCTCCAGAGTCGGGGGCTAGGTTTTGCCATCAAAATGACGATTGTAAATATACACTGGCTCCGGCACAGCCAGAGAGGGGAAATAGAGATACTAAAGATATACTGCTAGTATTAATATGATGCTTGGTTGAGAAAGACTTTTTTCACACTATAATATGATAATGTAACATATTACTATCTAAAAATTATTCTACTGACATGGGGTGGTGAACACTCGTTAACATGGCAACATGAACGGGAATTTCACGGAAATGATTTCAAATTCTGTTGTTTCTTACGTAATGGTTTGATTGCCCAGCTGAATCACTTTCATGAAAATAAGAATCAAAGTAATGAAGACATTTATCATACAATGCATATAAGACATATCATAACCAATCAAGTCACCGTACATCATGTGTTAGAATAATTACATAACACGTGCGCATCCAGATTCGAAAATGTTTCGTAAGTGGCGGGCAGATATTTTTCGCTCAAACAACATCGGTCATTCATATTTGTTAGGGGCCCCTCAGGCTCAATGTAGTTAGATATGAATACATTAGGGGCCCTGTTGAAGATGTAAAGGAAAATCATAAAAAAAAAATCTTCACAATGATGTCATAGTGATTAGATAATCAATAGTTTCAGAATCAATTATAGGACAAATTCTGTTGATGAAGGAGAGAGGGGATTGTCCACTTTGCCGGCAAATAGGGCACTCCCAACTATAAAAATAGGGAGGGAAAATTGGTCACTTGTCGCAGATCAGACGCCTGTACTCTCGCCCTCCCTCAATAAACGCCTTCTCAAAAAAAAAATATAGTAAAGCCATCCTCCCCTCCCCTCTGCATATGCATTTAATTTAAAGAAACTACAGCAGATACAAGTATCAGATACATGCAAAAAATCCAGTTGTTAAAAAAGAAAGAAAAATATACAAATGAATATCAAATAACTATTTGTTTTGGCTCCTGTTCTAATCACTGACCAACCATAAGCAAATCATCAAGTAATGATGTGAAATGTATTATGTATTTTACGTATCATCAGATGCACAACGTGTGTAAATATATCTTACTAGCCGCACGATGTAATAGTATATAAATCATGATTAATTATCACAATAACACGATCTAGTGTGATACAAATTCAAGGTAAACAATAATGAAGTAACAATCTTATATTTCATAACTATACCCTTACAGAAATTAAAATTAGTTCCGTAGCCCTTGCAAGTGATGGAGGTCTACAAGTAAACAGACCGGGACTTCGGAAGGAGCCACCGGGAACGGAGCAAAGCCAAGTGTTTAGGCACCCACAGTTCTCGGAACTCGTCATCTGTCGGAGCTGCGATGGCGAGCATAAGCGGATTAAGAATGCTCTGCAGGGGAATGGCTTTCATGACGCTGAGGACACAAGCTCAGTCCCTGGCAGTAGGAACCGCTCCTTTAGGCCCGCTTGTGGAACAAGTTAGTTTTGAAGTATTTCGTTCGGTTGATGTTCAGAAGACATTTGCGCGCCCGGCACTGCCCTTACGCTCAATCGGTGTGCCCCCCCCCCCCCCCACACACACACATACACATACACACATACACACATACACACATACACACATACACACTTTGGCTCGCTGGCAAAGACCAACACTCCTCTATGTATTTTCTAGGAAGATGAATGTGAAGACCTCTCATACACTTATCATTGGATAAGGAAGCAGCCCTGGCTCTATTTTTCTGGGTTATACATGATGTGTAGCTGTTGGCTTTTGTTGGAGTTTGGAAGTGAAGACCACGTTGATTGCTCGATTCTGAAAGACTATTGGGTTTTACTTAGAGTGATGATGTAGTGGTTTTATTTACCTCATCCTTGAATTTCTGTGAATAATGTTTTCATTTCTATTACTATTGTTATTGTCATTAATATTATATCAATAACAATGATTATGATAGTAATAAAAACAGTTCTAATAAAAGTAATAGTAATCAAAATGAAAACTTCTAAAAATTCAAGGAATGGGGTAAGCTTAGCAGTCCAAACAGTCGTAACACCTGTCTGTAATGGGCTGATACTCCCTTGAGTTAGTGCAGAAAGTGCCATTTGATGTAGCCATTAACCCATTACCGATGGGGCACCTAACGACCTAACTGGTCATCAAGGTGGGCGATCTACGACACTAGCGGCACCGGCTAAAAATTAGAGTGATGGGGAAAGGTTTTTCTCCGCTCTCTGGGTAGTGCAGACTAGCCCAAACAATATTTTTCCATAAATCCATCATTAAATGCAAGATTAGGCTGACTTTGGAATCCTGTAGGTCTAGAGCTAACACTGTTACAGTCATAATACTTCCTGACTGACTGCGCATCAACTGTGAGCAGATTCTGATATTGCGTCAGGTACGCATTGACACCCGTCTCTTAGGCCTAATCAGTGCTGACATGTATGTCATGACACCCGTACGCAATGGGTTAACTTTTACCTATATTAGATAGCTGTTTTCTTCTTCTTATAAAATCATCAACATTGCATTGAATTTATGGTATTTGTATTTCTCACTCTAAATGATACATACAAGTGATGCCTACTATATGAGTAGGGTGTTACCAATGCTCAATACACTAATGGATAATTTTTGTTCAACTAATTTATAATATCCCTGCTCTTATTTAAACTCTGTAATTCTCTCAGGGAAAAAAAGTTGTGTCTGTAAAAGCTATAGCTGACAGTTTGAGACAACACAATTTGTTACATGATTATTTGAAAGCAGTAGAAAGAATGGCAAGAAGTGTGACAAGTGACAGTCCTCACATGCTTTTTCATGTATGTTGATATTCAGAATTTTAAAAATTACCTACTTTTGTTATGTTGACAGGTACGAAAATTGAATGTACATTACGTTGATCAACCGGCTCCTGGTGACAGGAAGAACTACAGGTTCAAGGTGCATTATCCTGAAGATGGTCAATACACTGTCAAGCCATTAAAAGCCACAAAGCTAGCTGGACGTCACCCAGAAACAGGTGGGTTTAGATTTTATTTATCTAGTGTTATTTCTGTTTATTGATTACTTATTTTTTTGTAAGCACTGAGTAGATGATATGTAATGCTTTTATTATTATGGTTAAGTATATTTTTCTCTATGATGCTCAGTGTTAGATATTTGCAATTGGTTTTCATACCACAGGGCGTATTATTGTGGGAACACTGGGAGGTGGAGCCAAGAGGAACTACAGATGGGTTGACTGGTTCAGGACTGGCCCCAAAGATGGAACTTTCTTGGAGGAAAGAGTTATTCTGATTCTATATGACCCAAATCGTTCTTCTCGCATCGCTCTTGTTGGCAGTGGTGATAATCTCAGGTAAAAGAGGTCTTGTATATTTAAGTTTGTAATGTTTCTTTTAACTTCTTCAAAATGAAATTAGGCAAGGTCATGCTATAATGCCAAAGTTCAGTTAAAAATTGAAGCATTTCCATTCATAGATATTGAATTTTGACTTTCTTTTCAAATGCCAGGAAATAAATTCCTGAAATATTTATAAACTACCAGACAAGATAAAAAGTAAGATTTAGTCCTTTGCAGGGTTTTGTTTTATCAAAGCTATATTTTTGTATGCTTGATTTATACTATATTTTGACTTCTAACAGTACTGAATAACTAATTAAAAATTTTGTTATCAGATACATCCTTGCTACTGAGAACATGAAGGTTGGAGATCTGATCAAAACGTCATCGTACATACCGCGTATCCCAGGTGAGTGCGCTACACAGCTGGAAATTCAGGCTACTTTGTGTGTATATTTACACATTTAGTCTCCTCTTGAAATTCCTCTTAATATATTTCCTTAGATGTTATTAAAATAATCATGTGGTCTTTTGAGGTATATCTGGTAAATAAAACTGATCTTTGTTTCTTGAAAAATGTGGCCTATACTATCATTTCATACTTATTTATTCTTGCCTAATAAAGTAATTTCATGTAAAATTAAAGTTTTTAATTTCCATTAAATTCTAAGAAACTTTTATTTCTTCCAGTGAGACCAAAAGAAGGTGACGCATATCCTGTAGGCGCATTACCTATGGGAACAGTTGTAAACAGTGTGGAGGTTTTTCCTGGTGATGGAGCTCGGTGAGAAGTGTGAATTTTGAATTATACTAAACATCTTGATATAATTCACACTTCTTAAGATAAATGAAGTGTGTTTCCAGAATTTGATATTAGACAGATACCTGCAATTATTGCTAAAGCAACTAAAGTCCATTACGTTTCAATATTTATTGTCGAAAATATGTTTCCAAATATATATCACCTAATGTTCTTTCAGAATGGTGAAAGCAGCTGGTACAGGTGGATTGCTCATGAGGAAACTAAGTAACAAAGTCATCTTACAGTTGCCCTCAAAGAGAGAAGTTGCTCTTGATCCTGAGTGTATGGCCACTGTTGGTACGTCTTATTTGCAGACCCAGTTGTGTTGTTAGTGCATATTTATAACCACACATTGCAGTTTCCTTTTCATATGAAGTAAAAAGTAATGAGTAAACAGATGAATGAATGAGTAAGTGTTATTATCTATGGTGGTTGATTTATATAAAACCTTTATATATTTCAGGCCGATTGTCCAACATTGACCATGGTAATAAGCATGTGGGTTCTGCACAGAGAAGACGTTGGTTAGGCAGACGTCCAGCATCTGGTCTTTGGCAGAGGAAAACTGGCTACAATGGCAGAAAGATCCGACCATTACCTCCAGTGAAGGAGTATAATGCTAAGACTCTAGATACACCTATCGTGAAATTTACTCTAAGTGGAGAGGGACCAACCAGACCTGTTATTCCAAGCACTGACAGGGTTACTTGAATATTCTTGTTTCAATTGAGAAATGTATATATATATGTATAGCTTAAAAGTATCTGGAAGATTGTCCTGTTGAAATGAAAATAAAATGGGATTTTCAACAAAAACTTATGTTATTGTTTTTATCCTTATTTGAATGTCAAGCTCAAGGATGAATGCCCTTTTCCACAATTGCTTTTCAAGATATATATATCTTAGGTAATCATAAGAAAATGACAATAAGCACAAAAGATTACCTAATACTGTATCAATGTTGGAGAAAATAAGGATTGCTTCCCCCTTGTCTTTGATTATACACAAACTGACTATTGTTTTACTATAAAAGCACTAAAAAGGTAGGGTTTGTATTGACCTTGTCACAAGTGAACTAATGTCTTCCAACCATAAAACTCTGGGCCTATATAGTGCACGAAACAATGAACAGCCTCTATTGTTATGGCATATTTTGGTGCTGTTTGTCAACATCAGGTTAATGAAAATACTGTGAACTGAAGGCCAGTCTTTGATCCACTTTAGTATATCACCAAAACAGACCAAAATATGGTAGAATGTCTTGAACTTTATACGCCATGGACACAGTAAGATTATAAAGATCAGGATTTTTTCCATTGGAACATTTATTCTCAATCAGCTTACTCTACCCAATAATGGAAAATTATCTAGGAGGGGGCAGTCTTAACTCCTTGCAGATTGGGGATAGATTTGCTTGCCAAGTCTCCAGGATGGGTTTTATTTTATGCTTCACACAACATATCTTGACTTTTCCCACTCTTTCAATCACTCATTGTAAAACTAGAGCCCTTTTTGTGTTTGAATTTCTGTCTGTTTTATTGTACTGAGAGCGACATGTGTCATATCACAGGCTCTATCAATGCTGCAGTTGAATAAAATTGTAGTATAGGATCTATATCAGCTCATTAGTTTCTTTATATTCAGTGTGGTGTAAGTATTGCTGTTTTCTGGGAGGACAAAAGGAAACTATTTTTTCATATTCATGTACTTTCTTGAATAAATATGAAAAATATAACCATCCACAGTGAAGATAAGACAAAGAGGTAAGGAAGAGGAAGGAAACCTGTGCTTATGACTATGATTGCCACAGGGGCGCATTATAGACACTGGGTATGGTTTGAGTCACCTTCCTTTTCTCATTCTGCCTGAACATCCTTCATTGGTGTTACTCTAGAGCAAGTGCTGAAACCTATTTTGCTTAATATTACAGCATTTAGAGCAATTATGACTACAATTGTAATTATCACTCACTCATTACTCATAGCACAATAAAATAAGTTATCTA
>BOPN01006085.1:17500-20000 GCA_017312705.2 Penaeus japonicus
AACACCTAAATAATAAGTAATCTCTATGACAATACTTATCCAATAGAAACATTATTTAAGAAATTATATCTTGCGAGAAAGAAAAAAGTATATATATGTATATATAAAGATATATATATATATATATATATATATATATATATATATATATATAAATATATATATATATATATATATATATATATATATATATATATATAAATATATATATATATATATATATATATAAAGATATATATATATAAATATATATATATATATATATATATATATATATATATATATATATATATATATATATATATATATATATATATATATATATATAAATATATATACATATAAATATATATATATAAATATATATATATATATATATATATATATATATATATATATATATATATATATATATATATATATTTATATATATATATATATATATATATATATATATATATATATATATATATATATATATATATATAAATAAATAAATATATATATATAAATAAATATATATAAATAAATATATATATATATAAATATATATATATAAATATATATATATAAATATATATATATATATATATATATATATATATATATATATATATATATATATATATATATATATATATATATATTTATATATATATATATATATATATATATATATATATATATATATATATATATATATATATACATATATATATATATATATATGAAATAAAATATATTGCCATGACCTGATCAATGGGTAGAATTCCTGAGATTATCATCTCCTGCTTGGTGCTCACAAATCCTGGGAACACCAATCCTGGGCAATCACAAAGAATGATGTTGTCTGTCAGGTAGAGAGTCTGAAAAAGGAAAAATGATATTTGAAAATATTTAGTTAATGGGATTAAAAGCTATGGAATGCATAATCCATGTCATGAGTAATATTCACATTTTGACTCAAATTCGTCTATGAATAATAATAGTTTCATACAGTCAATGTGCTGAATGACAAATAAGGCCTGGATGTGCTGAATAGTTCAAATAGTATGACATTGAATTTGTATAAAAGGAATTCAATAATTCATAAAGAAAATGCTAATAAGTTTTCTACCTCTGGTATGACACTTTTCGAAAGAAAAAAATCAATCCTTTGTAGAAATGTTTGAATTTTCACATAAAGTAAAGTAGAGTAAAGTAACATATATGAAAGGAAAGTGCAGTAAAACACAAGTAAAAATTGCTGGCAGTGTAGGTATCATACTGGATATCACTGCTACTACAATAGCCTATGTTCACAAACTTTACCATTATTCAATGTTGCTGCCTCCCTGGCCTTGGAATACTGGCTATTTATTATTTTTTTCAATTCAAGTTACCTTACTGAATGAGGATAATAACAATCAATCTTGAAAGTGTGAAGCCAAGGCATATTTTTTGTGTTGCAACAAATTTCAATCAGTGGGAAGCATGATAAAGAAGGGTCTACTATATTATGAACTGGAAATATACATAAATTTTTAGTTTATGCAATAAAAATGTTATAAAAAAAACTCAAAGGAGTGAACTATTCGGATAAGCACTCACAAAGCACAAAAATATATATACGCTTATACTGCATATACCTGAAAGTGTTTTGTCTTCCCTGGAGTAGAAGAAACAGAAACTTTCTTCTCAAGTAGGAGACAATTTATAGTTGAACTTTTTCCAACATTTGGATATCCTACAAGACCAATGGTGACTGCTTTTTCTGATACTTTTTTCTTTGTGTGAATTGTTCTGAACACCTCCATCAGCTCAGATCGGCTGAACAAATGATCTGATGTGACGAAATCAGTGTCTATGGCGCAAGAACTGGATGTAATCTTATCTTCTACTGGTTCCAATGCATTTTTATCTTCTACAGATTCAGAAGATGGGCAATTTTCTGACTTCAGATTCATTGAAAGATTCTCAAGATCTTTTCTACATTCATCGACGTTGGAGTCAACTGTATTTTTGTTATGCACTCCTGTGTCTGATTCCTCCAGATCTTGAGCAGGTCCTTCTCCATCATCTTCATCTGATTCTTCTTCTTCTTCATGCTCCTCCTCCTCTTCCTCTTGTATTTCATCAAGCTCTTGGCTACTTAGTGCTGAAAAGAACACTGCTTTTATATTGTTTTCTCTGAAATACAATGCCCATGATTCTCTCTGTGCTTTGGTCAAAAAGTCAGCCTTATTGACCAACAAAAGGTTATCTTTTTCTTGTGCCACTTCTTTAACATAAACTTCCAGATCTTCACAGCGGAAGAGCAAAGGATTGCGAGCATCAACAATCTGCACTACAACATCACTGGAATTAGAAAATTTGTTTTTAGAAAAATGGGAAATTTGCTTCTCCATTTTACGAAAATCACAAATAAAAAAACAAACACAAACTTGTAAAACTGACAAAATATTGGCATACCTTCTCTCAATAACTCTCCACAGTTGTCTCCAAAACTCAAGATTCTTTT